>ML845497.1:6189-18886 GCA_009831015.1 Picea engelmannii | reverse complement strand
TACACCCCTAGAATATTATCAAACCCTAGCTCAACTTGGATTTCTAAGCTACACGAATTGGAGATTTTGTGTCGTTATTTGGATTTATAAGGGTTTAATTCTCAAAGAAACATTTCATTCTCCTTGTTGGCTAGGTTTTTTTCCAAGCAAGAGACTCCATTAACACAATAGCCAAGGCACTAATTGCATTGGAGATTGTAAAAATTTGCATTGATAAACGTGAAAGTTTGGGGTTTGAAATTTTTAATGTTGGGATTTGATTCTACATGCTATTTGACTTTCTTGTATGCTAAGGGCGTCTTGATTGGATAAGTGATTGTGTTGTTATTATTAACTATTAGCTACAACAATTATTGTTGTTATATTCCACCGTTATCTCTTTCTTCATTCATAATTTAACCGTGGAAATCATTGTTTAACTATTGGAACTGAAAGTGCTTGTCTAGAGATTCAATTTGAGCCATTTATTTGTCGATTTATGTGGTTAAATATTTCTTTTGTAGAAAAATTATTCTATATCCATAGGGTTGCCACAAAAACTTGTTGATAACACTCATTAAAGCCCTCATTTGTCATCAAAGTCTTGGTCTAAACATTGGAACATTGTATTGTAGTTATAAGATTTATTTTCCAATAGCATATACTTCATTTTGATGGTTCAATTTGAATCTATTGTAATTATTCCTTGTTGATACACCACTATTATATGCTGCAAATTCTGGGACAACAAGCATAACTTGTTGTTTCCCTCTTGTTCTAGGGATCGTTTCATCATATATTGTCTTGGTTTTGGTTTTCTAACAATTGTTTTGCAAGTATTCTTCATTGGAAACTTTTTCCTTAATTTATACTCATCCTCTATCAAGCCCCTAGAACCTTTCATTGTGACCTATATGGGTGCTCCATTCTTCTCCTTCGCTTATCCTTTGCAATCCCCCTAGGGTCACCCATGAAGCCTCCCTTGTGTGGGACTTGTCCTTCACTAAAATGAAGGGGATATCTATTGAGGTAATAGTGATAGGTGTCCCCAGTTGTGTCACATGCTTGTGTTTTGAGTTGGTATTTTCCCTAACTACAAATCTTGTGGTAACATGACCAATTTTTGTGAATAGTCTAGTTTGGGATTTACGATATTTGTGAAAAAAATGCAAGAGATGTAACAATTTTACTTTTGTTGTACATTTCAATATTGCATTCATTTAATTGATATATTTATAAGCATTATCCAAGGTATAAATTTCACCCATGTTATGATGTAGAGTACAAGTGACTTCTCTCATTACAATAAAACATTTAGAACAGAACAAAATTTACACAAATGTTTTTAGTGTGTCTTGTTAAGTATGTATCAATCACATCTTGATTATTTTATATGTTTGTGCTACATACAATGTGTTTGTACCCAATCCACTAGTTACTAGTTGTTATTGTAGAAAAACAAAGATTCGTGTACATGTAAAAAAACTTTTATTAGTTTAATGTATGACAATAAATATATATCAAAAACACCTTTTATGCAATGTCGAAAAGGAACAACTTGTGAATCTTACAATTAAAAATGATTCATAATTCATTAAAGAGCTCGAAGTTATAAAACAATTTAGTTTATTTTCACATGATGGTTTTAAATGGTTGTTAACTTTTTGTATCCAACATCATAAAATGAAGAAAAAAAATTATTTTCCAATTATACATAACCATAATAAAATGACATAATCACAATATAAATGTTGAAATAAAACATGTATATATCACTCTTCATTTCCATCACCCTTATCTTCCTCACTTGGAATGATAAAATGTGTGTTCTCAAAAATATATTTTAGTCTCAGATTGTGTCTTAGTATGAACCATCAATCCTTATCCAACACATCTAGGGAAAAAACACTCGATTGCACTGTTATGGGAAAATGTAAGGCCCCTTCTTTTCATTCTGCATCTTTTTAGAGTTGATACATATTAGCCCATATAACAATATTCCTTTAAATTATCCATGTTGAAGGTAGTATCACCACATGCGCCTAACCTTTTTGGCGTAACCTAAATTCCCCTCTATTAGGTTGTAATCATTGTGGACAAAACAACTAGATTCGTTGAATTCAACCTCCATTCCATATTCCAATGCGATAATTCCAATGTTAAAATCATGTCCATATGACCACATAGATGGGAACAAATGCACCTATAAAAATGTGAACAAAGAAGGGTGTCATATGTCTAATAACCTGAGCATTAATAAAAACATAATACATGCTATAATTCAAGCATGCATTATAAAGTGAATAATGTACACAAAGAATGTTGGCATATTTATAGACAGAAGGCAGCAGGCAGTGTGTTTTTCATTGATGGTGAGATTAGCACAATTATTAGTGCAACGATAATGGCATGGCAATGGAAAGAACAATAGTGAAGAGAAACAGTGATCGTTGGATCCCATTCAGAATTCTCGATGACCGTCAGATCTGAATTCAGATAGGAGGAGCACACAGTAGAAGAGAACAGATCTCAGGCATCAGATCTGAGCCCAAAGACCGACCGTCGTTGGATCCATAATAAGGAGCACAATCTTTACATGTAATATGAAGCAGGCCTACAAAATCCCAAAAGCAGGAGGACCATCCATCTTCAAGAAGGACACATGGCGAATGACTAGAATTTCGCTGACTTGCACATTGGAGGAGTCAACAGAGCACGGTGTGGGAACTCGTGATATGCGAAATCCTGAAATGATCTGGGTCGTCAGATCGAGGGTTGATATGGACCTTTGGATCGAGGTATGTTGTGGAACGTTGGATGCAGAGGACACATGGCGAGCAACTAGCATTTCGCTGACTGGAAAGCCAAGGAAAGGAGGTGCTCTATCCTTTGAAATCGTGAAATGTGAAATCACGACTTAATCTGAGTCGTTGATCAAAGGGAGAGTGTGGACCGTTGATCTGGCCCCATTTTAGAATTTCGGGGATCGCGACTTGGAGTGTCGAGACCCTTCATCACAGGAATGTCGAAATGCAAAACGCCTTTCGACATAGGCTGTGGTCACTGTCGGTGGTCATGTGAGGGGAAGGAGATAGCGTTTGCTAAGCTCCATTTCGAGGATCACGACTTGGAGTGTCAAGACCCTTCATCACAGGAATGTCGAAATGTCGAAATATGAAACGCCTTTTGGCATAGGTTGTGGTCACCGTTGGTGGTCATGTGATGGGAAGGAGCTAGCGTAGCTAGGATCCATTTCGGGTACCGGGATTCAAAGATTCAAGGAGACTCAAGGAAGAATCCCTTAATCGCGAATCGTGAAAGCCCTTTATGGATAAGCGCTTGGTCATCGCCATGCGCACATGAAGGAAGGAGATTGCAAGTTGCAAGGCTCCATTTCATGATCGAGAATTGGAAGAGTCAATGTGACTCGCAACAAAATTCATGAAACGCAAAACCGAAGTGTCTCTTGATTAGGCCCATGGTCACAGCCAGTGGGCATATGGGCTAAACGCAATACCTTGCGGATTTAATCCAACGGTGCTTGTTAATTGGAAATTTGATCAAAGGGCTATTGTTGGTCTTCATGATTAACTATTCAGTTACGATTCAATTAGCGGAACCGAATCATGATTCTTGGATTGTTACCAATTCTGTGGTTGAAGCATTTTTGCTCTATGAGATTTGAGAGGTAACTGAATGGAATAGCAGGCATAAAGGTGAGATGCAATGACTGTGTAAGGTTAGCAGTTCTGACTGAAAAATGAAGTAAACTGGGAGAAAGGAAAATTGCAGAATGCACAGTGTGAGATCAAACCCATAAATGATAAACAGAAGATAAACAGAGCAGAAGGATTATGAAGCAGAGAAGAATTGTGGAACAAAGGAGTAGTGGTAAGCATTGATATATTTGTACTGGTGGTTATTCATTCATTTATTTATAATCAGGGAGGTTGGGTGGTGCTAGGGAGGACAGTGGTCCTCTGATATTCAAGTTGGTGCTTGAATATTGGAAGTTGTATCTTCCATCTAGTTGTGGCTAGAAAAACAGGGTGGTGCTAGGGAAAACACAGAGTTTTATGTATGCAAGTTGGTGCTTGTATAAGTGGAAGTAGGTGCTTCCATCAAGTCGGTGTTGGAACACACAGGGAGTTGGTTCTTCCTTCTAGTGGGTGCTAGAGAAACCAGAGAGTTGGTGCTCTTAACAAGTTGGAGATTGTAAAATAGAGGTAGTAGCCTCACATCGAGTTGGTTCTCAAGGATAGATGATGTACAGAACTTAAAAGACTGCCTATCATTCGAAGAAGAATAGGTTTTCTCCCTTTATGGGTTTCCTCGTGAAAAATCTATCTCTGTGTATATCTTATGTGAGACTGATGTTCATTATTATTGTTGTTCATATCTTGTATAATATTGATGGTCACTTGAAAGAGACTAAAATTATTTGAATAGTCATAAATTGTTTAATCACAGTAACAACTGATTCACCCCCCCCGCACAGTTGTCTTAGTAATTTCAACAAAGAAAACCACATGTTAACAATTTCAAATATTTTAGATTTGAGTGTTGAACTCTATGCTTATTGAGAAAAAGAAAATGGTAGAGCCCAAGTCACACAAATCCATTTTTGTTGGTTACAATGAGGGATCAGGGCTCCAAGGCACTCAAGTTGTTTGATCGATCTATTCAAGATGTTATTATTCATAGAGATTTTCAATTTCATGAAAAATCTACACCACCTGATTCATTTGAACCTCATGTTACTTTCAATTTGCATGTTGTTGATATTGTGTCTAATGATGCTCATATTGATGAAGAGGTTAATATTTCTTGTACTCTTTTATATTTCAATGATTTGTCGTACTCTTCAAAATTTCCTAGTATTGTGCATGATACTAACAATTCATGTTCCTAGATGGAACATGAAGAGGTGGGATGTCAAAATCAAATAACCCAAGTAGAATATCTCTTGCAAGTGATGAAGAAATGAGGTATGCAAGCAACTCAAGTAATAATAGTAGTTCGAGTGATGAATGATGATAAAAATAAATTGAATGGGACAAGTTCTATATTTTGGAATGTCTATTTGTTAAAATCAAACATTTTGTTTAATGTGAACATATTGTCCCATTTGGATAACACCATGTTACAAATAATTGTAAAAAAAATTGTTGACATTTTAATTATCGTGGACCATTATGTCATCCTATTTTGTATGATAAAGGCTCTCTTATTCATGTATAATAAAATGGATTGTTATATTACCATCGTCAAATCTCCCTAAATACCAAGGTTAACTATGTATTTATAATTGTTGCAGAATGAGAGTGCAATATAAGACTTTCTTATCTGCTCTGAGGAAACCCTAATCGCTCCTCTCTCTTGCGGTCTTCATGGCTTCTCCATCGGAGGATCTAGAAGACCCCATCTACCACCTCCTCCCACTACAAATGTCGATGTTGTCATGGCTTTGGTTGTAGGTCTCCCTAAGCACCCTAAACAAGTGCATTAATGTTTTGTCAAGAAGCTTGACAAAATACCCTCCATCCCAGTTCAAGTTGGATCACATTCTTTGGCTCTGATATTTGCAGAGTTTGGTTTGGTTTGTCAGTTCACAGGGATCTAGGCCTCCCCTAGATCGGTCACTCTTTTGTTGGAGAAGAACTGGAAGCCCCATTTAATTGGAAGGATATCTCACTCCTTCTACGAAAGGGTTTTTTTTTCCCTCTTGTTTGAGAAGAAAGAAGATCGGGATTTGATTTTCAAGAGTGGCCTCTATTTCATGGGGGCTAGAGTCATTTACTTAAATCATTGCACTCTAGTTTTTAATCAAAAAATGGCATCCCCTCTACAGTTCTGGTATGGGTCTGCCTTCCCTTCTTTCCCCTACATTGTTGGAATGAAAAAACTCTCTGAGTCATTAGAAACTCTCTTGGTACCTATATTGATCGAGCAAAGTCCAAAGAAAATATCTAATCCTCTGCTCAAATATGTGTGGAAGTAGATCTAAAGAAGGGTCTTCCAGACCCCATAAATCTCACCTTGTACAATTGGGCATATCTACAAGAAGTGGGATATGATAAACTCCCCTTCAAGTGTAATATCTGCCATGAATATGGTCATTTTTCAAGAGATGCCTGAAAGAACCAATGGAACAACCCCCAACAGAGAAAAACGAGCAATGGAAACAATTAAAACTCAGTAAACAACCAACCAAACAAGTCCCTCATCTATTGAAAGTCCCTCATTCTAAGGGAGCTCCCTCCAATACAAAATCTCCAGAAGCCCCAACGTCCTCCTCAGCAGGAAATTCAAAAGGGGTCATTCCAACCAAGAATAAATATGAGATCTTATCAGAAGAAGAAAGAGATCTAGAGACAAATCCCAACCCTAGCTGTCAGGAGCCCTAGAATTGGGAAAAAAAAGTACACTACATGGTCACACCACGAAGGAACATCGACCTACTAAGAACCAGGGTGGTTTTGTTCCCCCAAAGGGGGGATACCCTAAATCCTCCTGTAAATGATGAAGCTCATCTCCTGGAATTGTAGGGGACTTGGGAATGAAAATAAAAAAGAATTAATCCAAAACCTTATTCAGAAAGAAATGCCTCGATTTCTCTCCTCCAAGAGACAAAGATGAAGGATACATAGGTCCTTCAACAAAGTGGTTTCATGTGGAAAGGAAGTGAAGGAAAGACAGTCAATTCATGAGGATCATCTAGGGATTTGTGCACCTTGCGGAACACTCAACAATTCAGGTTAGAAAATTAGTCACATGAGGCAAATTGGATACTGGTGTCTCTAGTGCATCTTTCAATGGGTAAGCTCTTTTCTATTATAAATGTGTGTATGCCTTAAATTTACAAAGATAAACTGAGTTTTTGTAATTACTTGATATCTCTTCAAGGAAACCTAAGTACTTCCTCACTCATCATTGTTGGGGACTTTAATACAAAAATTCATGTTTCTGAAAAGTGAGGAGGATCAAGAGCTTTTCCAATCTATGGACCTGCTTGACATAAAACCCTCCAACGGTCATTTCACTTGGTCCAATAAAAGACAAGGGGATGGACATATTACAGCTAGGCTCGATCATTTCCTTATCAAAAACAACTTTCTAGAAGATTAAGTTGAGGCCCTTTCCCATATCCTTCCTTAGGTGGGCTCCAATCACAGACCCATTTCCTTGGAACTTTCCCCTCTTGATCCTTTGGGACCTCTCCCTTTTCGTTCCAAACCCTGCTATATGCAGGATCCCTCCTTTCATGAGTTGGTTTCTGCCTCTTAGTATATATGGATACAAGTTTCCCTTGTTCACATTTGGGAACAAAAACTCAAAGCTACTAAACATGCCATTAGAAATTGGGTCAAAATAAAAGCAGCAAGGATAAAATGGAATCTTATGACTTGTTATCAAAAATGGAAAATATGTGAATTCAATTGGAAACGACACCCATCTCCCCCTCTATATTAATTGAAGAATAGAAAAAATTTCAAGATTACGAAAAAAAATTAAAAGCAAAAGAAGAAGATTGGCGTATGAAGTCCAATAGTGTATGTTTAAAGGCGGGAGACCAAAATACCAAGTTTTTTCATAGACAAGACAAAGCACGCTTGTGGAGAAATAAAATTTTAGAGCTCCGAGATGAGGAAGGTTGCAATATTTTAGAACAATAGCAGATCAAGCATGCAACAAAATTACACTATGAATCCCTATACACATAGAATGAATAAGGTGACAAGAAATCCCAAGAAAACCTTCTCAATAATATTGCTAAGATTATTAACATGGAGGACAATTCCAAACTTTCCCAGCCAGTGACATAAGAAGAAGTATTTGGTGTACTGCAATCTATGAACCCAGACAAAGCTATTGGGCTTGATGGCTTCTCAATGCACTTATATCTTGGATTCTAGTCCACAATAAAAAAAATATTTAATTTGTGTCACCCAATATGTACAAAAATTTGTAAGAATGGGAGGTAGTGATAACTCTTTGTTCTTAGCACTCATCACCAAAGAATTCAACCCTTCCACCTTTACCCACTTTAGGCCTATCTCCCTCTGTGATTTCTCCTATAAGATCATTTCAAAAATCATTGCAAACATAATCAAACCCTTCCTCCCCAAACTCATTTGTCCAAATCAAGGAGGCTTTGTGGAGAAAAGGAAAATGATTGATAATATTTTGATTGTGCAAGAAACAATCCACTACAACAAAAGTTGAGGGAGGAAAGGAATGTTCATAAAACTGGACATGGCCAATGCTTTTGACAGGGTAAGACATAGTTCCCTTTTTGTTGTTCTAGCAAGGTTTGGTTTTGGACCAAATTTTCTAGCATGGATCTCAGCCTGTATATGGGATCCCTGGATCTCTCCTCTGATAAATGGAAGACTGGTAGAATTATTCAAGATCACAAGAGGACTCTAGTAGGGATTCCCTCTTTCACCTATCCTCTATATTCTCATGGCAGAAGCATTGAGTAGGCAGCTAGAAAAATCATATCAATCCAAACTCATTCCAAGTATTAAAATTGCACAAAGAACAAAAAGAGTTAATCATTCCCAATTTGTTTATGAAACCATTTTGATGGGAGGGTCATCTACAATTATAGATAAGAGATTCAATGATATTCTTATGGAGTTCATAAAATATTTTGGTGGCAAGATAAACATGCAGAAAATCACATCTATGTTTGGAACATTAATTCCAAAGTGGCCTCAAGCATAGTAGGAATCCTTCAATTCCCTTTGCAAGAAAATTGGACCTCCTTCAAATACTTGGGAATTCCCATTTGTTTACAGCATATTCTTAGTTTTGTCTAGCTCCCAATAATAGATAAGATCATATCCAAATTCACTCAAGGGGGTATCAGTGGCTTAACCCTGCAGGTAGAGTGGTGCTCATTAAATATATTCTTTCTACCCTTCTAATATTCCAATTCTCTTCATTACTAGCCCCACCTAGTGTTAAGTCATCCATAGCCCAAGAAATTCACAAATTCCTTTGGAGGGGGGGGAAGTGGAGTCGAACACTAAAAGTATGCATCTTGTAAAATAACAGACGATTTGAGATCCTAAGTCACATGGGGGTTTGATAATTCTTGACCCCAATCTTTCCAATTTTGCCTTGGGGGAAAAAATCCTTTGGAGATTGGTAACCAAAAAATTGGAACGGTGGAAAAAAGATTTGTTGCAAAAATATTTGGCAGGGGATAGGTTGTTTTGTCTCAATTCTCCCTTATTATGTCAACCAAGTTCCCCAATTTGGAATCTTATGAAGGCCTCCCTCCCTTTGTTTCAAAATAAAAGCACTTGGATTCCTAAAAATGACCGCAACATTCTCTTGTGGACAGACAATATTATGGAAAATCCTCCTCTTTTGCAAGATCTTTCCCTTCTTCCATTGTTCCAATGATGTTCTAATCAGTGAATCTCTACCTTATTTGATATCTCTAATTGTAATTCAGCAGGATCGTGTGTTGGCTGGCACTTGGATAATCTCCCTACCCACCTTCAAAGGATTTTCCAAATTCTCACTACGAAACTTAAAGGATGTGCCCCTTCGCATCAGTCTATCAAGGACTCTCATGGTTGGGGAAATGGACACTATATAGTTAAGGCTAGATGTAAATTTATGCTATAACAATCCCCATTTCATTCTAGATTGAACATGTGGGCCCAAATTTGATATATAGAAAACCTGCCTAAAATTAATATCTTATGTTGGACACTGGCACATGGGAATTTCCTCATGGGGGAGGACTTACAAAAAAGAGGAATCGAAGAGCCCTTTCATTGCATATTATGTAAACATGAGGAGGAGAACTTAGGGAACTTGTTTCTGAACTATCAATATGTGCAATCAGTCTGGGGCATGACTCTTCAAAAATTGTTCCCACTTATCAATTGGCCTGCCTCTCCCATCCAATTGTTCAACCGGTGGCGAGCCTTGTATGGAGGTTCTTTAGAAAATAAACGACCTCTTATATATTTATTCATGGTTGTACCTAAGTTTTTTACTTCAAAAATCTGGTTAGCTATAAATAGGGCTACATTTTTAGAAATGCTTCATCCCACACAGCTAGTGGCTAACAAATGTAGAGGGTTGTTGATCGAATAGTCAAAGGAAAACGAAGGATTTTGGAATCCATCTTCTATAAAGGGTGGAACAATCTTGGATTCAACATCTTAATCTCCCTCATCCTTAGAGTGATGGATCCTCCTTCCTCCTCTCTCCCTCCCTCCTCCCTTCTCCTCAGTGGAAGCTTCACATAACAAGTTTGGAATTTGTCGATTGGTTGAAGAAAAAGGATAGGCCTATATTATGTTTTTATGATGCTTCAACTGGTAACCTCGGGGTGGAAGGAGTGGGTGGGGTTATCTTTTCCCCCGGAGGTAATCAAGAGCTCACTTTTTCATGGATTTTGGGCAAGGCAACAAATAACCAAGAAGAAGCATATGCCCTCCTTCAGGGTATTCTCTTAGCCAAGAAACATGAGTTCAATTGTTTAATCATACATAAAGATTTGAAGGTGGTAATTATCTGGTAATTATCTGAGACATTAAATTACAAAACATATTCATAAGGATTCATAAATAATTGGAAGCATTGACGTCTTTTCTCTTCTTTTATGTACTCAAATCCAATAATACCATAGAAAAATCTCAAGCTACCTTGGTTTTCTGTGATCAAATAGGAAGTCGTCGCTCTAATGGAATTCTATCCTTCCACCACATCCCTTATTTATCCATGTTTTTGTTTAAATCTTGGTGGATAAACCCTCAAAGGTCCACGACCCATCTCGTAAGCACTCTTGTCATGCACGCCTCATATGGGAATATGGATTTGACCTGTGTCTCTTTGGAAGAGTACGTGTCAATAGACTTGGCTACTAGATCCCTTCCACTTCATGAACCTATCTTCCTTCCCATTGATTTAAGCATGTGGCCCTATTATCTATCTCGATCAACACTTCCCCAATCAAATAGAAATCATAACTCATTCATAGATCGATCTCTCTGTACCACTTCTATGGCGTCATCTAGTACCACCCCATCCCTATCCACCTTCAGTAATCATGCTCCGTCCATCCTGAATTGGATCTTCAGATTAAATGAAAGGATATTACAGTTCATGGTTCCGAATTTGGACATTCAATAATATTGGCGGTGGCATTCGCTTGCACAAAGAACGAGAAGAATAAGGATGGCTTGAGGGATAGAGAGAGGCGCCACAGTTAGTTTGTCTCAACAATTTATGAAATCCAAATTCCTGCAAGTGTGTGCCTCTTCTTGCAAAGTTATAGTGTTGGAACTCGAGGAAGCTCTGAATTGCACATCCCAGAAATGGAAAATCGAAGAGCGATGCATGTGCATTGGCAACGAGTAGTGTAGGAGGAAGACTATGTCATGTTGGATCAATATGTCCAAGCCATTCACATTCTTCTAGAAAACTTATCATCACAATTAGCCACCAACATGGAATTACTGATATAACAAAGGTTCAAGTAGCAAATGATTGAGGATGAAGTGGGAGCTATCAGAACAGAAGTAGAAGAGATGTGCCAACAATCAATCTCTTCCAGACCTGAAAGTGCAACAACAAGGATCTCAAAAGACGCTTCTTCATTGAGTCCCCGAGTTGGTATTGGACCTGACTGGCCCTCCCAACCCTGAAGTTGAAGTAACGACTCGCCCTCCATGAACAAAAGAAAAATAAATGGACAAGAAAGATACTTAGTTTTTGTTGTTAAAGCATGTTTTATTTTTGTATATTTTGTCTAGGAACCATTTATAGGATATATAGTTGTAATAGTTATAGAATTTTGCTTTTTAAAAGGACTAGAGTTGGATGGTTCATAGACATAGTCAGTGCACAACTTGATTTTGAAAATATAGTGCAGGCTTCCTATGCTTCTGTAATTTTTGACTCTGTGAGTTTTCTCACAATTTTTTATCAATATATTTCCCAGTTTCTTTCAAAAAAAAAAGGATTTTTATTCTATTACATTGTCCAGTGTCATAATATCTTATGTTGTCATAATATCTTATGTTGTTGATTAAATATACAAATGATTTAATTGTTACAATGAATATAAGCGTAATTCGCTGGTATATTTGTTTAAACATTACAACATATAAATATGATGATTATTTCCAAACACAATAATTAAAATATAAAAATCAATATTATTATAAAAAATATTTGATTATTTGATGATTAATTAAATTTTTGTTAAAATAAAACAAGAAGTAGTATTTTCACACCCGCAATGTGGAATAATTCAGCATTGAAACATATTGTTGCATTGTATTCATTTGAATGCAACGGTGTAGTCCATACATCTTTATGCACCAATGTGTTTTTATGAGTATTACACATTAATGCATATACATGTCATAAAAGCATCGACGCTCCTAATGACATCAAAAACATTGTTCCCTTCAATGATCTTGTTACCACTTCCATTACTATTATTGTAATAATTACAAGACATTATGTTGCGCAAGGTAATATGTGGGTAATATACACATCGATGTTATTACATATGCAATATGCACCATTACTGCCATTATATAAAATATGCATCGAGGCTAAAAGTATGTAATACACATTGGGTGCATATTATATATTTTTAAAGCATTGGTGCATATCAAATATTGGTGCATCAATGTGTATTAACGATAGAAGCACCCTCATGATTTTAGTATTTAAA
>WSFP011343949.1:0-36645 GCA_009831015.1 Picea engelmannii | reverse complement strand
AGAAGATAATGTATGTTACAAGTTTCAGTTATTATTTAATTTATGATTCGAGATATTGCTATGATCCGTGGTAAGTGTGGTTTTGACAGGATGCACAGTTTGCCCAGAGTGGTTGTTTGATGACATGAATCTAAGAACAGTAGTTGCACAATATGACTTGATATAGGGTGTTGACCTTGGTTCTATTAGGAGGGGTGGAGATATTTTCCACCATGTATCATTCAAAACCTAGAGTCATGGGAGGGTTGTTGTTAAGTACCGAAATAGATCTGAAAATATATTTCAAAATAAACCCACAATATCAACAAGAATAAACCAAAACATTCACCATAACACTGAACACAAGAAATAGAGAAAACCCTTGAGGTAGGGTAATACTATATATTAATCATTAAGGAAGGATAACACTCCTCAAGCAATGTTTGATACATTCAAAATATTCTTCACTATGTTCTAATACATTGCTTTCACTTCTTTATATAACATTCTCTATCTTCTAGGAACATTCTAGAGAAGGAATCTTCTAGAAAGTTTATTTATTGTATCTAACTACTATAGTGGACCTTATTTAATAATATAGTAGACCTAGTCCACCTTACATTGAATGGCCTTCACTAATAATACATAACCACATTCTCATTGGGTACCTCCCTATGTACCCCATATTACCTCCCTAGGTATACTACATCCCATCCCCCTTCACAGGTTTCATCCTCGAAACACGGGAAGAAACCATACAATATGATCGGTTAAGCAATGTAACCAACTCGTACCAAGTACGACCATCCATACATCTTAATGGGAGACGAACAAAATGTCCAATTTTTGCCTTGCCACCCTGATCTTGATCTACATTATGTCGGTGCTGCCATGGGATTGGTTCTCTAGCATGATGTCTTCTTGTAGTGTTGGTAGGCCTCCATGTAGCTCTTGATCAGTTATGGTTCCTTGCTGGTGCATAAATGTGTTGATGTTCACGCCCTTGCCTTGATGAATGTTGTTTATCTATATTTATCTATATGATGTGGATGGCGATATACAACAACTTTATGAATTTGTTCTTTTTTTCTTCAAATCTGCAAGACATTGTGCTTTTGAGTCAATGACCTCCTTAGCTTTATGATTGTGTCATTCATGTGGTTTGGCTTCATCTCCTTCTGTAGACTCTACTGCTGATTCAACTTCAAATTTGGCAATAACTTCTTTGTTGCCCTCTGTAGGCCCATCTTTCTTACTAAGAGACGCATCCTCCAATGTGATTTTCTTTTTCTTGTACCACAACTTCAAAAACTTCTTTTGCACATTAATATTAATGGTACCCAAATATTATAGCCAAGGATATCCCAAAACAATATCCACTTCATCCATATCCATAGCATAAAAATTTGAATGCAACACATATTTATCCATAGTAATCTTTAAATATTTAACAATTTGAACATTTTCACCCTCAATCTGTGTACTTTAAATATTCTTTACTGGAACTTGCAATCTATTAATCAACTGAACATTGATAAATTTTTGTTGGCAACTGGGGTTAATAGAAACAATGATATTTTCTTTATGAATACAACTATGAACTTGTAATATAGATTTGTCACATGAAAATAAACTTGTGGTGCTCTCTTCATCGTTACACTTTGTATGAGACCACCTATCTAAAAATAATTTTTGTAATTCTTCATCAGAGAGTGTCATTATTTGGGAATACTCAAGCGATGCCCACCAAATGAATGCATCACCTTGTAAGTGTAAATCGACCAAACCTCTCCAATTATCTTTCCATGCTAACTTCTCTTCTTTTATAATTTTTTGAATACTTGGGACATCATCTTTTCCAGTAAAATACAAATACATCTTGAAATAAATCTTTAGTAAAAACTAAAGCTTAAAAATAACTCAATGTACAAATCGCGCGGCTTTTTTCGGAAAAATCCTAAAAAATGACAAAATTTAAAATGTTCATAACTTTACTTCCCAGACTCCGTTTCGAGCAAAAAAAAAAATTTAATTGGGTATTTCTCCGAGAGAAATTCAAATATCCAACTTGTTTGGCCAAACTCTGCTCAGAATGTTTCAGATCTGAACATGAAGTGTGCCGCCCTCTTTTTTCCCTAAAAAATATATGCAAAAAAAAAACAAAAAATTATCCCCTTCTTTGGCCAAGAAAAGTGTTATGATACCAATTGTTAAGTACCAGAATAGATCTGAAAATATATCTCAAAATAAACCCACAATATCAACAAGAATAAACCAAAACATTCACCATAACACTGAACACAAGAAATACAGAAAACCCTTGAGGTAAGGTAACACCATATATTAATCCTAAAGGAAGGATAACACTCCTCAAGCAATGTTTGATGCATTCAAAATATTTTTCACTATGTTTTAATATATTGTTTTCACTTCTTTATATAGCATTTAATATCTTCTAGGAATATTCTAGAGAATGAATATTTTAGAAAACTTATTTATTGTATCTAACTACCATAGTGGGCCTTATTTGATAATATAGTAGACATAGTCCACTTTACATTGAATGACCTCCACTGATAATACATAACCGCATTCTCATTGAGTACATTCCTATGTACCCCATATTACCTCCCTAGGTATACTACAGTTGTGTGAAAACATGTTCCCCTAGACATGTGATGGTGACTGTTGATTGTCTACTAGGGAATGTTGGTCTAGATGTATGGCTTTTCCGCTTATGGGTTCTATCTGGAGTTAGGTCAATATAGTTGACGCTCCAAGTTAGTCCAACAAAGGAAATGATAGGATGGAAGATGAAAGTAGGTTAGGAAGGAATGATGATTTGATGTTAGTTGAGAATATTGCTTGAGGATTAGATGTGTCACTCTTGTTCTCTCACTTGGTTCCAAAACATTCATTTTATTCATTTTTTATATTTTAAGTGTAATGACCAATTATTGTAGTTTTGTTAGTTAAAGTTACTAGATGATGTATTTGTTATCATGCATGTCTCTGTGTGATCATATATGAATTATGCACTAGAGGCAGTGATTGTTTATCATTAATACATGTGTGAGCTATGTGTCTGCTAGCTACGCACACATACCTTACATGTGTACATTAGTACAATAAATTAATGTATTAATTAATAAACTAGATTATTAAGTAGTTAATTGAATGTTTTAATGGCTATATAAATTATATTGCATACAAAACATATCTAGTAGCGTTAAATACATGTTTTGACTTTGATTTATGGTCAGTATAATGAATTGCATGAGTATGGTGGGTTCTCATGTACATTTGGGGGAAATTGTCAAATTGCATTTATAAGCATGAGAAGAAAGACCTTTCATTTTATTTATTGTTATTTTGTGCAAGTCATTTATATTTTACTTTTAAATTTATTTTTTTCTCAAAAATCTAGATAAGGGAGGTTGATAGATAATAATGAAGGTGGTTGAGAAGACTTGGGGAAGAGGGTATGGAAACTTGATAAATAGGGGAGGAGGTTGAGAGGTTGGAAAATTCTTGGAAGATATATTTTCTTGTGATAGTCTTCTTAGAGCATAGGTGTTTTGTTATTCTTGGAGTCACAGGCACGGAAGGTTTCTTGAAGCTAGGAAGTCGGCTAGGCTCATAGTTGGCTGGGAGGATTCCGTTGTTTCACTCTAGGAAAGTGGGAAAAAATTGCTTGGAAACATCTTCCTAGTACTTGCAGGACTATATTGCAAATGGTCATCTTCAACAGACTAGGGAAGGGGTATTTTAGTTGATATATTTTGTTATGTTTCTATTTAAATATTTTAAATTATAAGGTTAATTCTTATTTATCTCATCCTCTTATTTAAAATCATATATTTAAATTCAGATTTGAAATATTTAGCATTGGAAAAATTGTAAAAGAGTTATCAATATGTTGTAAATTTTTCTATCTATGAAAGCACAAAATTTTGTTTACCCTTAATGCATGGTGAGGCTTTACATTCTATATGATGTTTTAATTTAACTTTTTAAAGGTAAAAATATTTGTAATCCAGTTTGATAAGATTGATAAATCAATAATAAGATATTAATTTTCTTCTAAAATAATATGTAAATATAAAAAAACTTTTGAAAATCTTAATTTTTAATAACCAACAATTTTAACTTTTATTTAATGGAAGGATAGACGTAATGATGTGATAATTTTATTTCAAATTTTCAATCACAGGTGAATGGCAAAATGGGGAGGCAAGTAAATATTTGCTTGCAAAACTATTATAAAACCCTAAAACTTCGATGGGAGTTGTTTATGAATGAGCAATGGATTTGTGAAAAACTTTGTTCACTTTCAGAAACGAATAATAATGGAATTGCAGCTTGAAAAATTTTGCAATTTATAAAAGTTTAAACAATTACAACTTCCAATTTCCATATCATACTGAAAGAAAGTTCGAGAAAAACGACAACCCCGTGTGAAATTAACGTTTTGTTTTTTTATTGATTAATGAAATTTATATATATATAATTTAAATTTTTATAAGAAAATAAATAAAAATATTAAGAATATATCAATAATAAAAATAAAAATAAAATATGTTTATATATACAATAAAGTTATATTTTACTATTGAGTGAGGTTACAATCAAAAGCATGTTTTAATTTTTTTTAATTAATTAGGAAAATAAAAACATTATAATTGTAGAAAAGTGAAGAAACCCTAAGGGTGAAAACTTTAAGAAGAATTCATTATTATGCATTATTTTATTCTTCCTCAATTTTCTTCTTTTCTTTAGAGGACATAGAACATTACATCAATACAATAGGAGGGGAGACCCTTTCTCTTGCATCTTAGTTTTTAAAATATCTTGATAGTCATTAAGGTTAGTGTAAGAGTTGTTGCATTCCCCACTTATCAGTTTAAGCTAGTGTTCTTGACACTCTAAAATATCCTTTCAAATAATATATGGCTATCAATACATGTGTGAGTTATGGGAGATGACATAGATTTCACTTGGTAGTGAGGTGGTCCAAACATTTGTCATCTTGCCATAAATTACTCATACATATTTTAATTAGGGTACTCTTTATACCATTGGAAAGCTTTCCATGTGTACTAACCCATGGGGAGATTGCACTAGAGATTCAGTTCATGAATTATGTTTTATGTGTCCTTGAAAGAGTTCATTTTTTGGCCCAAAAATGAAAAATTACATTTTGTCCATGCTTAGTAGATTCCATGACCAGTCCTAAAAATGGCCCCTATAAGTCCACAACTTTGATTATTCACCCTAGAAAGTACCAAAAATGATGAAAACTATATATTGATTCATTATGAATCGAGCATCCCCATTTTGGGAGGCTTTTGGGAGGCTTTTGGTCCCTAAAATTACTAAAGAAGATAAGGAAAATTTTCTCAACTTTCTTCCTAGGGTACAACTTGGCCTTACCTATAAATCTCCCCTTTTTAACCCAACCTACCTAACATCTTGTAGAGCCCTTTGGCTTGTTCTAATATCCTTATGCAAAACTATGTCTTTCACAAGATCTGTTTGACCATGTTGTGCTAAGTCTTCTTTGAAAGGTAAGATTTACCCCTAATTTTCCTCATGAAACATGGAAGGCTCATGGAGTTTTAGATTATCCACATTCACTACTAAGTAAATGTGTCTGCCTGGGGGTAGACTAAGTTATAAGTATTGGTTCTTACCTTTTCCAAGACTTTGAAAGGCACGCATGTCATAAACATCATTTTCTTACCAAATCCCCACAACCTCTCCTTATTTAGGTGCAGTAAGACTTGGACTCTTGCATTGAATGTCTTCTCAATATTATGCTAATCATGTCTAGGCCTATGTGTTTTATACAATTTCTTTAATGTCTCCTATACTTTCAAATAGCTATGTTGAATTTGATCTTAGAATATTTCAACGTAAATTACTAAATAGTGCTTTACTTGTGGCACCTTCCTTCTATCATCCATGTTGCCAATACACAACCTCTAGAGGTGAAGGTGACAAATATCCAAAGCAAGTTTCAAAAGGAGACTTAGTGATGGAAGTTTGAAGTAATTTATTGTAGGAATCCTAAATGTAGATCAAATTAGAATCATGGATCTTTCGATGGTTTTGATTATAACCCCTCAAAATTTGAACGAATGATTTTTCAGCACTTCTACCTATCCCTCCATGTGGGGACGCAAATTTGTAGATCTCTTTAATTGCGTGCCCATCTTTTCCCACACCAACGTAGTCCAAAAGGCACTGGAAAATATTGTATATATGTCTTAAATGATACTCCTAGTTAATCTAGAGTGCACCCAAACCCTCTCAAAGAACATGATTGTTTCACATGTCAATTACGGATCTTTTTACATGGAGTTAGGATGCACATATTACTAAAGTTTTAAACTACCACAAAAAGAAAATCACATTCTCACCCATTTCTTAAAACTACCCACAAAGTCCAAGGAGATACACTCCCAAGGCAATGCAGGTACACACAAGGGTCTATATTGACCTTTCTTCTATTTTTGGGTTTATTGGTACAACAAAGTATGCATCATGTAATGTACCAAGCTACACCTTCTTGCATTTTGGGCTAGTAGACATACCTTTGCAAGTTGTTCATGGTCTTACCTACTCTAAAATCACCTACTAATTTAGAGGTGTGAGCCTATTTTGTAAGTTGGGTTCTCTAACCTTTGGGCACACATGGTTTATTCAATTTGTACTAAAACCAATATTGGAGATAGTAATCGTCCTTATTGCCACCTTCTTCCTCATGAACTTGACACTGCAATTACTAAAATATCTCCTTGATGTCCTTGTATTATTTTTAGTGTGCATCACGGGTGAGAGAATCCATGTGCATAAGAATACCCAAGTTGTATACTTAAGTGATGGTGGTCAAGAGACTTCCAAATCATTAGTATTGCCCATCCCACATTTGATGGCTAGATGAAATTCCTACAAAAATCACATCCATTTGTAGTATTTTCTATGTCGTATCATACATTGAGCTTGAAAGTATTTTATGAGGATGATGGTCTCCTTACCCATATGATAGTAGTTTCACTTATTAACTCCTTACACTAACACATATAGCTCATTGTCATAGGTGGGGTAGTTCACAACTGTGACATGAAACAACGTAGAGTGGTAATAGAGGGGATTGCTTCCTTACATAAGGACTACTCCCATGGACTAGCCACTTGCATCAAACTCTACTTGGAAAGGATCTTGCAAATAAGGTAATGCTAGAAATTGAGCATGATCGATTTTACATTTGAGTTCCTAAAAAATGTTTTATTGAGTCTTTGACCATTGGAAACTCTTACCATTGGTCATTATAATATGAACCGCTACAATTCCTACTAAAAAGGAAGTTATTAACTTCCAAAAGTACATGGATGTTCCTACAAAACTCCACTCTTTTGTAGCTTTTATAGGATTTTTATATATAATGATGGCATCCATATTCACAAGATCAATATGTATTTCTCCTCCATTAATCACAGAACCTGAGTAAACTAGAGATTGTCAAACATACTCACATTTATTTAGGTTCACTAGCAGTTAGTGTTCCTTGGGTATCTCTAACACCTACCTCAAATATGAGAGATGATCTTCCTTAGTAAAGATTAAGATTAAAATATCATTCAAGCACTCTATTACAATTAAATCTAGATAAGGACATAATGCATCATTCATAAAACATATAAAATTAAATATTTCATTACATAAACCAAATGGAATTACCAACCACTCATATATACATCACCTTGTCTTTAGGGTCGTCTTCAAAGTGTTGTCATGTTTGAATCACACCTAGTGCTATCTCAATTTGATATCTGGTTTGGTCAAGTACTTGGCATGTTGCAATTGATCCAACAAGTCATTGATCTTAGGCACATAATACTAATTCTTCATAGTAATATCAAGTTTAGATATTTGCAATCCATCATTCTTAGGCACTATGATGATAGGTGACCTCATGGTGAAGTACTTAATTGTTTTCTCTCCTACTCCAACAATTGTCGCAAGCTACTTCTTCACTTCTTTTGCATCTAGTATTGGTTGTCTACATAAAGGTCCTTATATTTTTAGAAATGTGGAGTTAGTAAACAATTGTATCTTGTGCTCCACATTATTCTAACCTTATTACCTACTTGACAAGAACTATTACCTTGGAACATGACATCTAGGCCTAAAACCACTTAACTTTGGTAAAAACTTCTTAAAATGTGTTCCCAAATTGAAAAGTGGTTATATTAGTATCACAACATTTTTGAAGGATTTTTTTTTATATTTTTTGGTGTCAATGTACTAGTTTTTTTATTGGTTCTCTAAAGGTTGTTTTTTTTATAATTTTTAAAGAATAGTGATATTGGCATATCCACTTTTTTTAATGTTTATACTTTTTTATTCTTTGAGTGTCGATGTAGCAAAACCATTTTGTTTTCTTTTTCAAGGGTTTTTTCGTATTTGTTTCCTTTTAGAGGTGATATAGTAATTCCACTTTTTTCATAGATACATAGATAGACAGATAGATAGATATATTGTGACCCATTTATTCTAATGGTTTCATTTTGGATTTTTTCTAATTGTGAGGGATGAGCAAACACTCAAGCCTACTTTTAATTTTCTTAACTCTAAAAAAATTAAGAAAACAATTACCTCAACTTTATAAAAAATTATGGGAATGTTTTTTATATATTACAAAAGTATCGTAAATTATGAAGACACATTTCTTCACCTCGGATGGGGTGACATCAGATTAATAATCATGCAGATGGCACGATGACCCAAAGCCAGGTGGTGGTGAGATCCTCCTTATACTCCTCCACAGGAAGGCTTATGTCCCATCAAGGTGGTGAACATTCATTTTTATAGTAGTTCGACGCATGAGACCTCTGTTCTTCATATGGGTGATGGTATTGTAGCAGGAACGGATCATAACTCTTCCAAGACTTTAGTAAAGGTTGCTATAATGCAAGTTTCTCTGCATAGTTATTTGAGCAAGCTCTTAGGACAAAGAGATGTTATTTGCACTGGAATTTTTCCCTTACATTACTGGTCTTTTGCTGGCAATTGGATTTTCATTTTGGCCTCGCATTGTGATGAGGATTCTCTCCTCCTACACTAGTCTATTTCGGTCTACTTTCCTCCCAAATGCATGCCTAGAGAAAGAGAAAATGTCGACTCTAGAAGAAGTGGTCCACCCTGGGGCAGAATGGATAGATTTTGGTACCATGAAGGAGCCTCATATTAGATCCATGATAGGGGTTTTGCAACTCCTCCTACTCACAATCATGGGCCTCAGTGTGTCCTCTCAATGCGGGAATCTATAGCCATTTGGGGTTGCAGGGTTGAAGAGGAAGTCAATGGCTCGATTTCGATTGGAGCAAGTTCATCGCCTCCACCTAGTCCTCTAGTTCCTTCTTCTGGAAATGTGGATCCCCCTCTTGACTCAAATGATGGCAACAATGATACTTCAACACACTCAGCTTCGGTCAATTCCCCTTCCAAAGACTCTCTACTCAACCTGGTCTTTGAAATGAGAAGCAAAATAGTGAAGTTGAGATTCAATATTGAACAATTAAATCTCCGCATCTCATAGCTCATATCTCTACATGCAAATTCAACTCTTCACCATCAGGTTCCAGATATGATTGATCAAGATGTTATTCTTTTGTGCCTGCCTCTTCCTGTAGTATTCCAGATATAAAATAGTAAGCAGAACAACAATATTTTAGCTTGAAATGGCAGAACAACAATGATATAACCAAAACAATACCAGAATAATACTAGAATAACACCAGAAAGAGCACCATGATTAATGATAGCAATGTTCACTTGCCTCTTTGAGGGGGAAACCTCCAGCAAAGCAGAGCTCTATTACAATAATCTCCAAGACAACATTTCTCATACCCTCTACTCTTATTTATACTAAATCTATCTATTTAAAAGAACAATCTAGAGGAAGATCCTTCTAGAAGCGGAAGATTCTATTAGGTCTTCTTACATTTGACTTATTCTTCCTTATTGGTAGGCCTTATTAATATTTACCTTTATTACATGGAATTATATTATTCTACCTACGTGAGGGGTTATGGATGTTAGGTCCCTAACATGCTCTCCCCCTTGAAGAACAACCTTTTCCTCAAGGCTTAAGATGAGGAAATTGTTGTAGAATGGTGGTCGGCTCCTAGGTGGCATCTTTTGGAGTTGCATCTTTCCATTGGACTAACACTTCCTTGATGGTGTGTTGATGGAGATGACGCTCCCACTGGGCCAAGACGGCTTGTGGTTGAAACTAGATGGAACCTTCTTCATCCAACTCAAGGAGGCTAGTTTGAATTTGGAAATTAGTTCCAATCACCTTCTTTAAGTAGGAAACATGAAAAATAGGATGGAGCTTCGAATGACTAGGTAGAGATAACTGATAGGCCACCGATCCCACACGCTTGAGAATTGTACAAGGACCATAAAATTTGGGAGCAATTTTCTGACAGTGTTCATATTTGAGTGAAGTGTACTTATAAGGTTGTAGTCAAAGAAACACATGGTCCCCTTCAACAAATTGTTGTTCGAAACGACCTTGATCTGCTTGTTGATTCATGTGATTTTGATCCATGACCAAATAATCTTTTAGGGCACGAGTGAATAGCCTCTTGGACTGTAAGGTTTTTGTCAACCTATTGAACCTTCGAGACCCCTAGTATATATGAGAGAATCGATGGGGAATTTTGGCCATGGACTGCTTCAAAAGGAGTCATGCGAGTACCTGTATGGTAAGACATGTTGTAACACCATTCAACTAGGGGTAACCATTGAGCTCACTGATTTTTCCTCTCAGATGTGAAACACCTCAAATATGTTTCCAAACACTTATTGACAACTTCAGTCTGGCCATCCGTCTGGGGGTGATAGGCGATGACAAGATGCAATTGGGTTCCCTGTAGCTTAAACAATTCTTGTCAAAAATTGTTGGTGAAAGTGGGATCTCTATGAGAGACAATAGAATTAGGCATGCCATGAAGCTTGAAGATATCATCCATGAATATTTGAGCCACTATAGAGGCGGTGATTGGGTATTGAAGAGCACAAAAATGAGCATATCTGGAGAGACGATATATTGCCACCATGATGATTGAATTATTTCTCGATTTAGGTAAGCCCACAATGAAATCCATAGAAATATCTCACCAAATAGCAAGGGGGAATTGGAAATAGTTGGAATGTTCCCAGAGCTTTGACAGTTTCTCCCTTGTTGGGCTGACAGGCCTCACATTCAGCCACAAAGGTACAGATGTCATGTTTCATACCATCCCAGAAAAAATAATGTTTGACCCATTCATAGGTTTTGATAAACCCTGAATGATCGGTTGTGGGTGAGGCATGAAGATTAGAAAGCATTGTGGATTTACGTTGTGATTGCTTGCATAAATACAAATTTCCTTTGTAGTGAAGCTCTTCATTGTGCCAAGAGTACCCTGGAGAAATTGAAGAATTGTGTTGCAATTGGTGGAGCATGCTAGAAATTTTGGGGTCTTGCATCCATTCCTGACGAACAACTTGGAGCCAATCTGGTACAATGAAGGAGAGGGAGAAAAGGGACCTGTATTCTTCATATTTTCGGGAAAGAGCATCGGCCACTACATTTTCCTTTCCCTTCTTGTAAATGATCTCATTATCATAGCCAAATAGCTTGGTCACCCATTTTTGTTGCTTCGGTGATGAAATTCGTTGTTCCATGAAATACTTGAGACTCTAGTGATCAGTTTTGATTTGGAAGCACTGACCTAATAAATAAGGACGCCAAAGATCCACAACATGCAGAATAGAAAACATTTCCTTTTCATAAATGGATTGGCCCAAATGTCACTATGAAATTTTTTTGCTAGTGAAGGCCAAAGGTTTGCCATCTTGCATGAGGACGACCCCAATTCCTTTCTTGAAAGCATCACATTCCAATACGAATGTCTTTGTGATGTCCGTAAGTACTAGGACAGGGGTTGAGCACAAAGCATATTTCAAGGCTTGGAAGGCATGATCCACAGCTGAAGTCCAAGTGAAAGCCTTTTTTTAAGGAGAGAAGTGAGAGGAGCTGCAATTTTTCCATAATTTCAAACAAACTTCTTATAATATCCCGTTAAACTCAGAAAACCATGCAAGCTCTTAAGATTTTTAGGGTGAGGCCAATCCTGCATAGATTCAATTTTTTTAGGATCCACTCAGACACCATCCTTGCCGAAATATGACCCAGGTATTCCACTTATGAGGCACCAAAGGCACATTTAGATTGTTTGAGGAAAAGTTGGTGCTTAAAGAGTAGATGGAGAACTTGATTCACATGGGAGATATGGGATGGACAAGTTTTACTATAGATGAGAATATCATCAAATAAAACTAATACAAAATGACGAATAAAAGGACGGAATACATGATTCATAAGACTTTGGAAAGTGGAGGGAGAATTACACAAGCCAAATGGTATTACCAAGAATTCATAGTGACCCTCATCATTTCATGTCTTCTTCTTTCATACGGATCTAGTGGCAGCCAGAACGTAGATCCAGATTGGTGAAGTACTGAGCACCACTCAATTCATCCAAGAGGTCATCAATGACAAGAATGGGGAATTTGTCTTTGATTGTGATTTTCTTGAGGGTGCGGAAATCAGGACACATGCATCAAGTACCTTCTTTCTTGAGTACCATGACCACAGGGGAAGAATATGGGCTAGTACTGGGACGGATAACACTTGCTTCTAGCAATTCATGAACAATTTTCTCAATTTCATTCTTCTGGAAAAAGGGATGACGATAAGGTCGAACATTGGGAGGAATATTTCCAGTGATGAGAGGGATGGAATGATCATGGACTCCACGGGAAGGGGGAAGTTCTTTAAGAATGGTAAAAACAACTTGGTGGCGAGAGAGAATAGATTGGAGGTCACGATGCACAGAAGGTGTCTCAACAGCATGAATGGAGTGGAGTTGGTCTATAATGCTAGAATGACCTTTTTTGAGGAGATTCTCCATGTGATGGGAACTAATGATCTCAGGGAAGCTTGTTGTGATTCCTTTGAACTTATATTGTTGTCCCTCCTGTTGGAACTGCATGGTTAAGTCCTTAAAATCCATGAGAATGAGGCCTAGAGTGCGTAAATGTCACAACCACCCATGTCTATAGCAAACATATGGGATTTCAAGTGATACTGACCAATTTGGAGTCGCACATTTTCACATTGTCCCCCACATTTCATGGAACCACCATTGGCAATCATGATTTGAATATTATTAACGGCACGGATGTAACAATTGACTTCTTAGGCAATGTGGCGATGAATAAAATTATGGGTTCTACCACTATCCACAAGGATGATGACTTTCCTATTTTTTATGTAACCAATTAATTTGAGATTCTGGGGAGCAGAGAAGCCAATGACAGAATTAAGCGAAATCATTGGGTTAATGTCCGGTGGATCAAATGGTGGGGTCAGATCATATGGTGGTGGTAGTTCCTTCATAGGTGGAACAACAACATCTTTTTCAGAAATATCCTCAATCACAACCATAAAAAGATTATGTTCCTTACACTTGTGCCCATGAAAATATTTGTCATCACAATTATAACAAAGACCCTTGAGTTGACGTTCAGCCATTTCAATCCTGGTTAATTTATGGATCTTGAGGGGAGTTGCAGGAGGGGCATAATTGATGGGCTTAGGGCGAGGAGGAAAGGAGGGTTTTCATATTTGGGAGAATACAACCTGTTGTGCTTCCTTGGTTCGTTGAGTAGATTCTAACCAAGTCTAGGGGCGTGCCATGCGAACATGGGCACGAATTTCATCTTTGAAGCCACTAATAAAGAATTCCCTGAAGAAGGCATCTGACATGCCCTCCATTCTGAAATCCAAATCCTCAAATGTGGCAATAAAGTCTTCCACTATCCCAGACTACTTTAACTTGGTCAAACGGCCTAAATGGTGGGTTTTAGAGTCAAAGTGGTCATAAAGTTCTGCCACAAACTGTGTCCAAGCAACATACCCTTAGCGTGCCTTTTTTCACCATTACCACCATTGCCATTGTTTCAGATCCAGATGTAAGACACCATAACGAAGCTTGGCTAAATCATCAGTAATGTCATGCAAAGAGAAATGATATTCCATTTGGGTGACCCGGCCTGTGGGATCTTATCCATCAAATTTGTTCACCTCAATTCTAGGAGGGCGGAGATCTCGAGAAAAGTGGGTAGCATGAGAACCTTGGTAATGGAAAGAGTCATGGTCATCCTGATAAGATGGTTGTTCAGAAGAAGAAGGGTTTTGGGAATGACCCATGAAGTGTTCAAATGTGGCTTTGAGTTCTTTGAGGTCTTTGATGTGGGCACATTGATCCTGGAGGGTCTGAATAGCTTAATCGATTGAGCTAAGGTTGTCATTAATATTCTTGATGTATTCCTTGTTTTGGTGGTTGTTAGCAATCAAGGTATTGAGTTCTTGGGCTCGGGTGGTGGCCATTTGTAAAAATGGACAGGCAAATGGTATAGGGGAAACACAAGAGGTCTCGAGGGGTGGGTGGGACCACTGAGAAGAAGGGTTTCAAATGATAGGTACCACTGCAATCAAGGAAAAAAGGGGGATCCAATGGGATAGGGGCCAAATAAGGGTGTCGGAGAAGGGTCGGGTCCACAAAAAAAATTGTGTATTCAGGGGAAAAGAGAGGAACCTAGTGGGATAGGTCCCAAAGAAGTGTGTCGGCAAGACCACTATAATTTTTTTTTTTAATTTTGTGGAGTTATACTCCGACCTGAATAATACTGCAGTGACGAAATGCCCAAATGCTTAACAAGAAGAAATGTGTAGTAATTTCACAACCAAAATGCAAAAGGCACAGTTGGGCGGCAATAGATCTTGTTTGTTCTATTTTTGTTTCCATCCCAAGGGGTAGGGTATTCAAGGTTTCTATAGACAAGGGTTTGTATTGTGCTATAGCTCTCTGATATACATGCAGGGTCCAACAGTAGTACTTGGCCCAATATCTCAGGGCACCAACTAAGGAGGTTAGACCGTGCCCTTAGCCGTACTACTCGACTACCCAAGTACTAGAGAGTATCTTCCCGAGTGTTGTTCTCGATGGCACTATAATAGGTAGGTGGATGATCAGTTTATTTATGGAGGCCTTCAAGATATCTAGGTTGATTCGTATACAGGTGTTGTCTGATGTGCTACCACTCGAAGGGGTACAACCAGGGGTTACAAGGGTGGCCAATAGATGTGCGCTTAAAAACCACTTGTAGTTTATGCGTGTGTGCTTCCATGACCTTGGATTTATGCACTGAACGACGGATCTATGTATCTTTAAGATGTCGGAATGTGTCTCTACCCTGTAAAAAATTAACCCACAATTTTATGTCGAGGAAAGTTCTTTGATACCACTTGTAGTATTCCAGATATAAAATAGTAAGCAGAACAACAATATTTTAGCTAGAAATGGCAAAACAACAATGATATAACCAGAACAATACCATAATAAAACCAGAAAGAGCACCTTGATTAATGATAACAATGTTCACTTAACTCTTCAAGGGGGAAACCTCCAGCAAAGCAGAGCTCTATTACAATAATCTCCAAGACAACATTTATCATACCCTCTACTCCTTTTTATACTAAATCTATCTATTCAAAAGAACAATCTAGAGGAAGATCCTTCTAGAAGTGGAAGCTTCTATTAGGTCTTGTTACATTTGACTTATTCTTCCTTATTGCTAGGCCTTATTAATATTGACGTTTATTACATGGAATTATATTATTCTACCTACGTGAGGGGTTAGGTAGGTTAGGTCCCTAACACTTCCTCTTCCATTGGATGGCCAGACCCACACTCAGCATGGACAGGTTCTTCCTCTTGGTTAATGGTGTTCTTCCTTTAGTTTATTATTATAGTTATAGTTTTATTGTCATAGCATATAATAGGCCAGTATTGAAGATTTTCAAAAATAGTTGCCAAACTCTTATACTGGGCTATTTTTTTACCCTTTAGGGTGACTCTATATGCATTTTTTGGTTGAAGTGGGTTGGTTTCCTTCCATGGAAACCATTTTATTAGTATATTGTCTACTTGTACATGATTTTCAATAGTGTTGCGGAAATATTCCCTTGCAGACATGTGAACTTTCCCTTGGAGTACAAACCCCTCTACCAAGGTAGAAAACTAGCTTTGGACACTACCATTCCTATGGATTCATTTTATCCATCGAAAAAGAGAGAAGGAGAGGAAGTATGATGTACCTCACTTTTGATGTTTTTCCAAGCTTCTCCAATCTACGAGTTCCGAATAGTACCTGCAATGGACAACAAGGAACAAACGACTATCTCCTACTCTAATGGATTAGACAAAATCAATCGATCTATGAAGATTAATACAAGCATAGAATAGCACATGTAAACACATACTAGAAGGAAATACGCCAAGTATATTAATGAGAACTTCAAAAGGAAACTTGCAATCTTCAGATGATGTTGCAGCAACCTCTCCAAGTCCTCCTCATCCAACCCTTGCTCGAAAGATCCACCATCAAAATAACAATGCTTTGTTGATTTTTTCCTCCTCTGTTCACCATGAGAATGCCTCCATTTATAGGCTTTGAGAGGCTTAACCACCTTGGTTATATTTGGAATTAGTTGAGGATATGGCTCCAACAGTTGTGATATCTCCCTTAGATGTAGCCTAGGGATTAGATTCGAGCCAAACCAACACGATCCATCCATAGTTGTCTTTAGAAGAAAAATGGATTTCTTCCAAGATTTGCTCAACCAATTCAACGCTCCCTTAGAATGGGAAACAGAGTGCTACAACTCTCCTTGTGAGATGGGCAAGGAGCGGTAGCACTTCCTGTATATGAGCAGGGGAGCGTCGATCTTCCCAAAAGTTCCCAAGATGAGAAATTCTCATAGAAAAACATTTGTTTTGACTATCAGATGATGGGTCTTCTTCTTCTAACATGTTTTAGGGGGTTGTATCAAGTGTTTTTATGGTGTCATTCGCGATGCGACACTTATGGAAAGAGAATGTGACACTTACGCCACTTGTGAAAAAAGGGCAATACTTGCAACACTTACGACAATGAGAATGTGACACTTATCGAAGTGAGGAATTTTTATGTGTAACAGATTGTCCCCCAAAGTGTGAAGTCAGGAGATGAAAGTTGATGGTCGAAACACTTTGTAGATTCTTCGAAGCAAGGGTATGAAGTCGGAGAACCTGGTAGAAGTTGCAGACAACCATCAAACAATGTTAATATTTGTTCTGTTCGCGAGGCAGGTATACCTATGCTTGGACTATAAGTGACTCAAAGCATGGCCGCCAATAAATACACTTCAGATCCATGATGATATTGACTAACGGTATGGCCACTAGAGATACAATGTGGATCCATACCTCTATGAAATGAACTGATCGTAGCCACGCAAAATACACAATGGAGCCACAAGATGATAAAACATAGCCACATACCAATACAATGTGGGTCTATGTGACAACATATATATTAGCATGCTCAAATGACTTCCTTCGCAGCCTGGACAGAGTAGATAACATAGTGGATGCTCAACTCGGGGTCTTCGTTTTAATTCCAATGTAGTACGAATCTTACCCATGTGAATAGATGTTTTGATGTCGGACATGTTAGAAACCACTTGATTACTGGTCATTGAGGTATATCGTTAACAAGTGTGAGATAAATCACCATTGATGTCCATGATTTTCAAGGTACTTTTAAAGTACACTCCAGTGAATGTGAAAAATGATTTGAAGTCGAACATTCGTGGAATTAGTCAGTCAGGGGTCATTGATGAAAACCCATTGTCGAATGCGAGGAGGTCTGCCATTGAGGCATGCAAGTCCCAAGGTATTGATGTGTTCCTAAGTCTATTTCCTAGATAATTTTTTGAAGTAGACAAGAAAAGACTCGTCGAAGGAGGGCATTGATGTATCCCCCATCAGTCGACATGAAACTTGTCTCGGGAAAGTGATAAGATATAGCATATGAACACAGACTAACATGGGCATGGAAACTGGTAACTTTGTGGATGGTTGACTGTTGAGGCGGAAACTTCCCTTGAACACTGAGGTGCGACGTGAGACTTGGCAGCATAAACTTAGTGGAACAAAACATAATGCAGTGAGTGTTGAGGCATTATTTGGATGGGTCAAAAGAGAGGATAGACTCACTGGATTGGTTTAGTGTGGAGGTTTTAGCAAATTATCCAAGTGTTTGGTGTGGAGGTTAAAACAAGTGTCGTGTTCAAGGGTGACTGTAAGAGTTTGTTTAAAAAAAAATTCAAAAAACTCGATGCACTTCCTTCAATTTTTTTCCCCATACAGATAGATGAGTACCTCTTTTTCATTTAATAAGCTCAAGGAGGGTAACACATGCTCGATATAACTCACCTTTAGTAATTTCCTCTTCCTTTATTTACCGAAATGGAAGAAGTAAGGCTTTGTTCCCATGTGGGTCCTTCAATCTGTAGTTTAGCAAGTCCAGAGAAGGAAAACTCGTTTGTTTTTCATGTTTAGAGAGTTTTAAAAGAACTTAAAGGTGACTCCAGGGTTGTCCTTTTTCATGATTTTAGTCTCCGAGTTCCGAAAAAGAGATAAACTATTACTCGAAAGACGCCCTGTCAAACCTTTTAACAAGTGTGAAGGGAAGTAAGATCACTCATCAATTTTTTCATGTTTAGAGAGTCTAAAAAGAGCTTAAAGGAAACTTCGGGGGGTTCCTTTTTCATATAACCTTTATGAATCTGAAAAAGTGATAAAAGTATACTCAGTCACATTCTCATATATTTACAAGCATGAGAAAGAACAAATACTAAGCTCAATAACTTATTCTCGTGTATTTACAAGCGCAAGAAAGAACAAAGACTAAGCTCATTCTAGAAAAACATTACTACGTTACGATGGGAATGACCTTCCAACGAGGATCACTCCTAGCAGCGTGTCTCTCTAGAGGTATTTTCCCCCCAGCTTCTTTGGTAGAAGTTCGTGGTTTTTCTCCAGCATGATATCCAGGGACTGGAGACCTGCCCACCAAGCGTTGTTTCCTCCGACGACTCTTATGTTTTCCTTGTTTAGGTTTCTGGTTACTAATGGAAACATTTTCACTAGGCAGAGGAAAATAAGGTTCAAGTACTCGATCCAGACTGAGGATCGATTATAATGTAGGGGGGTATGTTTCATTTTTTAACGAGCTTGACAGAGACAATGAACTATGCTTGTCGCTTCTATTTCATTTTTTAACAAGCTTGCCACAAAGAAGAAAAATTGTGCTCAAGACCTATGTTTCATTTTTTAACGAGATTGCCACATAAAAGAAAAAATATGCTCAAAACCTCTCCTTGATCATGGCTTCCAAGAGGACAATGATCTGGAAGGAATACATGTCAAGGGAAAAACGTCGGCCATGTCTTCCAGGAGATCTTCGCTAGATGGAAGAAAAACACTATGGAAGGAATGCATGTCGACGACCTTGATAAGGGTAGAGATATCTGGATCTAATAGACCTATCGAAGAGATGACCATGTCAACTACCAGATCTAAGTTAGGAGAAGGGAGAGATTCCATCTCGTGCGAGGCTAAACGCATGGAGCAGGTCGTTACATAATTGACCTGTGGTGGGGTGTACATCGCTGGCATGTATGGACCGTTCAGGGAAGGTGGATGGTTGACCATCATATGAGGGTCAATGAATGAAAGTTTGTTGATCGTTACTATGTTTCCATTGTGAGGGAAACATATCACTCGAAAGAGAGAGGACACAAAATCTCTCATAACGTAGACGTAGTCTTGCCCGAGGAGTAGGTTAAAGTCCAAGGGGTCGTGAACTACCATCACATCAACGTAGACCATTTTTCCTGCCAAAGTAACCAGAAAAGTAGGAAGGATCCCTAAATCTTGACTAACTCTTCTGTCAAACGTCAACAAATTTTGAGTCATGGGTGCAATTTGTTGGGAACCAAAAGCTTGTCAAGCATTCGTGGATAAGATGCTAACAGAATCACCTTCATCTATTATAGTGTTAGGAATATTCCTATCACAAACATGCACGATGATTTGGAAAGGCACATAAGAAGGAAGATGGGGTTCTGTCAAATGATTCCAATTAATAGAAATCATCTGATTTCTTGAAGGGGGTGTCATCGGGATGGACAAAGTGGCCCCTTGTCTGGGTGAATTAGTATTAACAAGGTAGACCTAAGCGACATCCTCACTACTTGAATGAGGAGTGGGAATGACCGATGACATAACTAGATCGACCACTTTGGTTGCACTCTTCAAGGGAGGAGTGGGATCGATCGATGACATAATAGGATCAACCACTTTGGCACTCTTTAGATAAAGAGTGGGGTTGATCGATGGCGGAACTGGATCAATCACTTGGGTTTCACTTTTTAGATGAAGAGTTGGGTTGATTGATGATGGAACTAGATCAACTACTTGGGTTAGTGGTTCAACCGAGGATGAAACTAGATTGACCACATGATCAACTGGACTGACTGGGGATGGAACCAGATTGACTAGTCCATCAACTAATGATGGTTTGGGAGAGATCTTATAATGATAACCAGTTGTAAGTTGAATATTTTCCAAAAGATAAGAAGCCTCGTCCATACGAGGGCAAAGGTGAGAGTAATGATCATCTTTGCATAACATAAAAGGAAATTTGACAGTTATATTCTTCTTACCAACCTTAACATCACTAGTTGATGGGTTGTCATTATCACATTCAACAGGGGCTGATGACGTGGAATACCACATTTCTAAGACCTGGGGGAGACCAGAGCAATCCCTCAAAAAGTGGTCACCCTTATAAATCATGTAAGGGAATTTGGTCGAGTGACTAGGTGGATCCTGCTATTGCAAGAGTTCAATATCACTGTCCTTGACCCACCTAGAAAGGAGAATTTGGTAGCTGATTTTCTTTCACGCATAAAAAATGAGGATGATGATATTCTCGTTGATGATATTTTCCCAGATGAGCACCTTTTTTCCCTTTCTGTAAATACCCCATGGTTTGAAGATATGGCAAACTATTTGACTACTAGGAAGTTACCATCTCATTTGTCACCTCATGAAAAGCGTAGAATTATTACGCAAAGTGCTAACTACTCCTGGGTTGGCCATGACCTTTTTCATACTGGTCTAGACTTGATTATTCATAGATGTGTCCAAGAAGATGAGATAGCAGAAATCCTACGAAATTTTCATGATGAACCATGTGGTGGCCATTTTTCTAACAAACGTACAACATATAAGGTGTTGCATTTAGGTTACTATTGGCCTAGCATGTTTAAGGATGTTGCCAAGTATGTGAGGAGTTGTGATAGTTGTCAAAGGATAGGAAGATCCATGTCAGCTGAAGAAATCCCCTTGCGTGCCCAAGTTATGATAGAACCTTTTGAGAAATGAGCCCTTGACTTTGTAGGACCAATTTCACCCATGTCTTGTAAGAAAAAATATATTTTGGTTTGTACAGATTATGTCACCAAGCGAATAGAGGAAAAAGGCCTATTCAGGGCTACCTAAAAATCCGTTGTCGAATTCATTTATGAATACATCTTTACCCACTTTGGTGTTCCTCGTGAAATTGTTTCACACCAAGGCACTCAATTCAATTCCAAGCTTATGAGAGAACTAACGAAGAAATATGGGATCAAACACTGCAAGTCTTCTCCATATCACCCACAAGTTAATGGTCACGTAGGGTCCACAAACAAAGTTCTGGAAGCTATCTTAACCAATATTTTTCAATTGCATCATCGGGATTGGGCTGATAGCCTTCCAGAGGCTTTGTGGGAATATCAAACCACCTGGAGAAACACCACTGGGCATACCCCTTATGAGCTAGTGTGTGGGAAACAAGTACTTCTACCAATAGAATTCCAAGTAAGGACCTTCCGTATTGCTGCAGAATTGGGATTAAACTTAGATGAGGCTCAGAAACAACGAGCCCTACAATTAAACGAGTTGGATGAGATCAGGAAAGATGTTATCCAATGAACAATATTAGTCCAAAACCAGAGGAGCAAGTGGCATGACAATTTTATTAAGAAGAAACAATTCCAACCTGGTGATTGGGCTTTGTTGTTTGACTCCCGATTTAAAATTTTCAAAGGAAAACTTACCACTCGGTGGTTGGGTCCTTACGAGGTAGTCACCGTGTATGACAATGGGGTTGTGAAAATCAAAACAATTGACGATGGACAAGTCTCCTTCGTAGTAAATGGACACCAAATCAAACTTTATCGCAGACCCATTTCCAAAGAAGATTTTCTACAGGTCATGTCAACTGACAAGGCATTGGCCTTAGTAGATGGGGAAGTTCCCCCTTGTTCTTGAATTTTTTTTCTGAATCTTCGACTATACATATGTAAATAATTTTGAAGTATGTTGATAGACAATTCTAGAGATTTTTGTAGGTATTTATTTCACCAGGAGTAGACAAATTTCAAGGAGACATAAAGGGAAGTATTTTCCTTCAAAAATATTTCTATATTTAAACCTTTTTGTCTGCTAAGCATCAATTGAATAATGACTTGCGGTAATTAGCCACATTTTTGCAAAGATTTCCATCTTCTTTTTCTCAAGGCATCTTTAATGGCAGTTATTCTTAGACCTTCACCACTAGAGGATATAAGGAAGTGATACCTTGACCATCAAACTTAGAGGTTACTCGTACAGTTTCCCCAAGAACCCTAAGTAAGTGAGTAAAGTATCTTTATTAAAGAGAAACAAGGAGGTTTGATTAGCGGTTAGCCATGGAAACATCACAATAACTTAAAAAAAAAAAAAAAAAACGTGTGTTGAGCCTAAAGATACCTTTATGTTCTTTCCCAATGGTACCATCCACTACACACTAAAAATGTTTGATTATACCATATATTTAGATAGGCTATGTCCGCTTAAGTACCCCTTACATTAGGACAATCTCTAAGGAATGCATAAAGGAGAGTCATCCTCTAACATAAATACCATCCCAATCTTGAAAAAAAAAAAAAGGAAAAAAGGAAAGTTTTTTTCAGAGTTGTCCCCCCATATTCTTGCACAAAGAAATCTCGTATTAAAATATTAAAATATGGAGGGCCAATCTTTGAGGGTGTAAGAGGATACCCCGTTGGGATACTGAACAGGTCTGCTGGCAGAGGGTACCGGCCTGTGGTATGACTAGGTAAACCCATCGGAGTACTGAACAGGGTTGCTGGTAGCAGGGCATTCTACCTAGCAAGGATGATAATCTGACAAAAAAAAATAATAAGAAATTCCTAAATCTTAAACTTGTCCTGATGTACGGAATTACTTGTAGACAAAACTGACACGAAATATGTATGGTTAAGCTAAGGTTAATGAACTCCATAAATCTACCATTGGGAATTAACTTTGAGACTATCTTAAAACGCTCTCGCCTACCTCTTCTTAACTATATGTAGGATGTTCTATCCTATAGGTGAGGCCATATTCTAACCATCTCATCAGACCGATATGTGAAATTTATTTCTACACTTAACAAGCTGTAAATCTTCGACTATTGGGAGAATTGACTGGTTTCCTATATTTTTTATTATGAGGTGTCACGATACTTAGGAGTGGGGGAGGGGTTTCATGAGCTGACAAATGACAATACTTCCTATCTATAACCCATGAGAATAAGAAGTAGAATCTTTGTAAAAATTTATGTATATTGTTTTCATGATATGGGCTATTATATTAGCAGTTATTGACATGCTAAATTCACTATGTGTTATAAATCTGTTGTACATTTCTTCGACATACCGCTTAACTAGTTTTTTTATAGATTGTTCATTACATACTTGTATTACATGCCTTGAGATAGAGGAACAGATTGTTATAATGTGCGAGCACAATGACAAAGCAAGTAACAGTGGAACACTCTTATCTTGTCTCTACTCCTGTTCATTATGACTGTCAAAAGTGTTTAAATTGAGTGATATAGATAAAACATCCATTACAAGATGAACAAATTCCATTTTGCACAGGAGTACCATATGGAGTGCCATATCGAGTGTCATCTAGAGTGCCATTTGGAAGACCATATGGGGTTCCATGTGGACAACTGGATGACGCTCCATATGAAGGATCAGATGAGGTGCACACACATAGTAAGTAACCACGATTGCAGGTAAATAGTAATCATTTGAATTGATCTGATTGTTCAGTTGTATTATGAGATGGATTAAATGGCATTTGATAATTCAATTATACAATCTCTAAATGAATTTTTATGATCAAATGTCCAAGTTGAAGACTTGGACATTGTTCTAATTCTCTCATCATTACAATTGCCTCCAAAGGACACCCTTCGAATTCAAAATCGGCACAGTCATAGTCACACATGGAAAATCTTGTGTGATGAATTCATCAACAAATTCAATCATTTCCACCATGAGCACATTAAAAATAAGAGGGTTAGTTCCAATTTCTATTTCACTCATGCATGATCTGTGTTGCGCTCATCCTCTGCCCAATTGTGCTCGCCCTCTGCCCAAATTTGCTCCTCTATCCAATTCCGCTCCTCTGCTCATCCTCCACACTGTAAACATTCCCAAATGATACGAGCATTCCTCCTATGCCTACCTCCTAGCCATCCCCGAAATCACAGAGTGTAGGGAGGTCTTCCTTCGTGCAGGGTGGGGACTGTTCTCGGCCTGTCTGCAGGGCCATGATGATGTTGTTTCACTGCAATTCTCTCTCGGGTTTGATGGGAGGATGGTGCGCATGGGATCTCTGGGCTTATTGGTCTCTAAGGATTCAATTGCCTCAACCACGAAGCTGCCACAGGTTGGAGATCGTTGGTTCAAGCACCACCAATTTCCACGGTCAAGCTACAACGGAGTTTTCAAGTCCGAGTTTCAAAAAATTTCTGGAGCTAAGGGGTACTCCAAATAGTGTATTAAAGATGAGTTGATTAACCCTCTGATCATCATTATTAGAATTATCACTTGTGAAGGTAGATACTTTGTTTTTAAAGCTTACCATTTTCGTCTGTTAGCTCATTTCCAATTTAACAAGCCCTTGAATTTTCCTTTTTACTTCTTGAAAAATCTTGAGAAGATGTCCTCCCAAGTACGAAAGAATGTGGCCAATCCTCATAACATCCTATTCCACCACAGCCTCATAAAATTACTTTTCATAATTGAGTTGACAAAACAGGGGAAGACATGGGATGAATTCATCTTTCAATTTTCAAACCCCCATCTCTTAATCAAGACCAACAAGAAAACACTTTATTTAGGGACTGTTACTCCATCCAAACCCCATTCTCCAAAGACTCCAAACCCTCCTACTCAAGCTATCTCTCTACTTGAACAAAATACCAAGAAACTTGTTGATACCCCTGCAGCCTCATTAGGAAAGAAAACTAAAAAGCCTATTGATAATTCTCCAATGCCCTCAACATCTATTGATCCTCAACCCAAGAAGTTACAAGAGGCAATTCAACAAGATTTCCATGTAGTCTCTACGAATAGAAGAGGAGCCAATCAATTCAAAGTAGGATCTTTTCGAAAAAGTACCTGGAATTCAAGTGGGAAGCCTAATGTAAAACCCCCAAGAACTTCATATCATATCCAAGTATCTTCCAATTTCGAAATCCCCCATAAAATACTTAGGGAAGTTTCTGCAGAAGAGTGTGATCTTGATAGAGAAGTAAAATCTGAACCCATTCCCTCTCATAAACCCTACATTACTCCTACCTCACATATGCCTACACCAGATCCCAAAGATGATAGACTCTCTACATCCATCAAGGGATCCAAGCCCTCCTTTGAGATATCTTATCATACTCCGGTCATTGAAAAATTACAACAAGAAAATGTTTAGTTGCTGCAACAGTTGGAAGAGAGGAAGACCATGGATAGGCATCTCCACCACGACAATGCAGTATTACAAGCAAAATTGAATTCCCTCCAACAATTGGTTGATCAAATGATCAATGACAATTGTAGCCTTTGTGCACAATTGAAACATCGCAAGGGGGCCAAGACAAATTCTTCAGGGCAAGAAGCTTCTAAAGCTAATCCATCCCCTTCTCAGCAAGTCTAGTCATATTGGGTAATTCATTTTTGTTTGCAGTGGGACATGCAAATCCTTAGGCATGGGGGTAATGTTGGGCTTGTACTTTGATTGTTTTGTGGGACGATTGAATCCTTTTTGCACCGACATTATATATTTTATTGACCATTTTGAAGAAGTTTTCGAAAGATTTTGTATCAATTCATCATGGATTTATAAGAGGTATGCACAATCAATGTTTTGCAATGGTTTTGAGTTAAATTCAGTTCGATTTGATGATTATGAGGGTCTAATGTTTGATCTGTGTGTAACAGGGCGAATTTCCAGTTCGATCCTCCATCCGATAGCTCATTCGACACTTCATCCAACACCCCATCCGGTACGTGATCCAGCACTCCATCTGGCACATGATCCATCACTTGGAGCGTAGGCGAGTTGCCAATTGGCGTATTGGCAGCCTGTGCTGGGTGAATCGGCGACCTGGGTTTTGTGCCCCCTCATCGCCTCTAGCTACTGAGCTCCTGACATATCATATTAGGCAGTCGTGCTAATCATTGAGTGGCTCGTTCAGTTTCTAGAAGCCAAAGACTGTTAGAGCGCATTTAATGGGAGTTACCATTTTTAGAGGAGGTCGACCCTTCCAGATGTTGACCTCTCGAACTATAATCATTATAAATACCACCAGTAGTGGCTAGACCACAAGACATAATTCTTAAGAAGAGTTTCATTGTGTAATTGAGACATCTCTGCAAACTTATGTTCAGACTGTGCTTTTTAAGTTAATGACATAATCGTGTTGATTTGAGCTTGTGTTTTGATGTTGAGGAGTAGCCACGATCTGTTGGGGGGCCCACCAGTGGTCTGGGTGAATACTTAGATAGATAGATTGTGTTTTTCATTTGTGTAGTTATAATTCACTTCGTTTCTCTGTTATATGTATTTTGTAATTTTGCATGTTGTATTTGTTGTTTACAACTTAATTGTCTAATTTCTCTTTTGCAGGTTGCTTATAGAAGATAGTTATTTGTCATGTTGTGTCTTTTATTTCTTAGTAATTGGCTTGCAAGCTACTAACTCAGATGGTGTGTTAAAGTGTTAAATTAGTTTATGCAAGTTGAAACAGAGTAGTATTTAGAACAAAGGATTAGTTTAACGCGGAGTTTCTTTTGCAAGTTTTGATGGATAAATAATTGCAAGTTTTGTTAGTTGATTTAATTCTCAATTCAAGTTATGCTTTCATAGATCTATTTTGTTTATCAGTCTTGTCTTAGTGTGCTAGGATAGAAGTAGATTTTGGATTATGTTTTTACAAGCATGTTAGTTTGAAATTTGATTTTTAAAGATAGGATTAAGCCCAGTTTAATTATGAAATTCCAGTTTTAGATATTGAGTTGTGATTTTTTTTTTGTTTTAAGTAAAAAAGAGGTGGTTCCTGCTATATTAAGTGGCAAAAAATATACATCTATGCTTATGCTTCCAGTTGTTCCGTCGATTTAGCGGAAACAGGAACAGCTGGCAGCCAATGTTATCCTTGTCAAAAGTGGGTTATTCGCCATATGTCATGCCCGTAGGAAACCAGGACGAATGGCAGTCCATAGTATGAGATGTGTCTATAGTTGTATAAGATACAGCTAGAGGCATAATAATAACCCTTGGCAAAAATACTAAAAACAGAAGCATAACCATAGCTATTACCCGGTGGCCATGTTCGCCTCGTCATCCTGTTCTCCTTCCCTAGCTGGCATCACGAATGGTTGCGCACAAGTTGGGCATCTCTTCCTTGCTGGCACATTGGAGAAGGTGTCATATAGCATATCCAGACGTTGGCTCATGAGGATGCCACAGTGGATCTAGTCCGCCATCTGGCCCCGCAGATCAAACAACAATTCCAAGCGCTCCAGGTGGAAAAAAGGTGACGGGACACGCCACTGTTCCTGCATGGACGAGATGGGAGGTGGCAAGAGGACCTTTCCACCCTCCCTCGTCATGCCTCCCGACATGTTCTCCTCGGCTTCGTTTGGGGCTGCCTCCCTTTGTTGATCCATGCCTGCTCCATTTTTTTTGTCGCTTTACATGCCTCTGTCCGAGGTGTGTCCAGCTTCGAGTGCGGCCTTCTAAGAGTCCAGATATTCCAGTGTATCTTCGACTATGTAGCTGGTAGGGAACTCATCGAATTTCTCTTCTCCTATGTCGCTACCTTGCTTCTCCTCAGTGGCGGCCATGGTGTCTTCCTCCAAAAAGTGGCTTGGTGGCTGCCAGTTATCGGGCACAGTGAAGAAGAGATGCTCCAAAGGAACCTGAATTGGCTCCTCCGAAAAGACCTCCTCCACATATGCCATGGGAGGTGTTCTGGCCACATTTTCTCTGCACGTGACTTGGGTCAGAGCCATAGAAAGCGCTTGTTTCATCCTTTGCAGCCTCTTTCGTCGGGAAGCAAGGGTATACCATGCAGAGCCACGACATGTCTTCCCCCTTTCTCATGGCATCAGAGTGAAAATTTGGATTGAAAAGGTTCAGAGGGTGGTCTGGTGATTGCACCAGAGCTCACAATTGTAGAAGTGGTGTAGGGCGAAAATGAACTGGATGAATCCATGGCGCGGGTTGTTCAAAAGTGGATGGAGCAATAGGACGTCCATATTGAGTTGTGATTTTAATTAAAAGATTGATTTGAATTAAGTTTTTTAGTCATAAGTTTATAATCTTGTGAATTTACTTGAGTTAGCATAAGAGTGCATTTGAATTAAGTATAAGAGTGTTTTCTTATCATCGATTATTGATGCATGAAATTTAGAGATCACATGGTTTTCAGGATCTTTAATGTCTCTTCTATGATGGAAAAGCTTTCATTAGATTGCTTGATTCAAACTTTTCATTTCTCTGTAGAAGTCAACATTGAATTAATTCCTCTTGAATTGTCACTAATCGTCAGATGCCATTGTGATGTTATTAGGCACCGAAGACATAATCATCATCTTTGAGTTTCTTGTTATTGCAAGTTAAGAATAGTTTTGATTAATTTCTGAACACAGTCATGATGCTTTTGATTAAGTAGGTTAAAATTTCTCCTTTACAGAATAAAAATGATTATGAGTTTTGTTTTAAGAATAGAGTTTACTTGTTGAATAGTTTTGATAGGTTAGTTGTTTGATTGTTTATTTGCTTAAAGATAAAAAGATCAAAGTAATTTACTTTTTGTTGCTCATTAGATTGAATAGATTAACTTGTTCAAAGTAGGGTTTGATTTGCTTCTTTAGGAATAATCCATTGATCCATTGTTTAAAGCTACTTAGGGTAAATAGTTCAAGTTCATTAATAAGATTTGCTAATTGATAAAGGTGAAAGATTCATTGCTTAAGTAGATTAATCCTTAGATAGACCATCCCCTTAGATAGATAATACTTCCTCTAGCTTTTCTGCCTTGGCACATACAGTGCTACAACTCTAAGTTTACTTACCCCAGGTTGACAATTTAATTGAGGGATTTAGTGAATATAGAATACCCATCAAAGACTTAGTGTGGCAATGCATGGAAGACCAACGTTTCCAAAAGAAGGAAAGACGAAAGGTTCCTTGGGAAAAGTGGTTCCTTCATTGGTACTCCAAGGAATTGATGACATTGACACTGACTTGACCTAAGGTCCAGTAAGGAAAAAAAGCAACACACACTACAAATCTAAGAAGCAAATAATCAAAAAAACCTTCCCACAATGAAACCATTAGTTGGTGATGAAATCCAACATCGCGAGATCAATATAGGAAGGGGTTGGGATAGAGCGGGTGGATTAGTTATGTTGGCAACCTACTTAACGGACTTACGCCTTGGTGCAAGTTCCCACATGGTTTTACCCATGGGTGTACCCTCCAAGGATCCTGAGTAATTTTGACCAACGTCTGACCCAGGTACTTCGAAGACTCCCCTTCACTGTCACCTTGTGTATCAAACCTAAAGATATAGGCCACTAAGGTTACCAACTCGCAGTCAGCCTCTAGGAGGGTACAATCGACAGTCGAGAAGGAACGTATGGGCAGGATAACAAGTCTGAAATTCTTCAAGAGAATTGAAGACAAGTGGACCAGAATACTACTAAGAACCTTGAATGGATTTGATATTCACGAAGCTCTAAGACCAAATGAAACCAGTCATTTCTCAGGAAGAACCCCCAATATATGATCTTTCTGCTACGTAGGTTAAGCTTCGGAGGGGAAATATTTGTTGCTCTCCCACACATGACCTCATGTTTAACCCCTATGTGAGAGGGAGATCCCGACTATGCTTATATGAACAATTGGATTTACCGCTCCCTAGCACAAGATTCTATGTTTCTCTAATGGCTTTGGAAAGTTATCCTCACAACCTATTCCAAATCCCTACACTTTAAGACAATGTAGGTTCGCTACCAGATAATATCAAAGTGTCTGAACAATTTTATAAGTGCTTCATTTGAGGGTTGTTGTTTACTCAAGGATGCGAAAGTGAAACTTATGATGTTTTAGACTCGACTCCAAAAGAATGCAGAATAATGAGATGCAAATATTTTTCTTCAATGAATCCTACATACAGGAAGGAGAAGAGGTTCAACTTTCTTCAATAAAAAGACCCAATTCCCAAATGCAATTTTCTAAATGCAATCTACTACACTACCCAAAAGAAAGAATGCAATTATCTTCTTTATTTGATTTTAAAAAAAATCAAATGAAAATCCTTTAATGCATCATTACTTTCAATCAAAATGAAAGAGTCAGATGCAAATACAAAGACATGAAGCAAAAATATTTCAAACAAAGAATGCACTCAAAGGATAATGAAAACTGAAAGAAACAACTATGATAACTCGTTCAATCAAGAACTCAAAGATGCAAAAGAGAAAGAAGATAAACATTCACGAAAATCCTCAAACGAAGAGCAACAAGAAACATAAATCAAGTTAGGTTGTCATAAGAGTCTTAATCATCCAGAAAAGCCAGATGTTTCAAATGAATACAAGAAGGCTCAATTCCAAGCAACCTTTACAAACCTTAGCTGATGAACAGTCCTAAACAATCAAGCAATCTGAAATCTTTACGAGATGAAGATCAGATAAACTCAAAAGGAAAAAATAACCAAGGGATCTTGTTAACCCAAGGGGACCACAACTAAGAGAAAAATTGCAAAATCAAAGGCTAAACATAAATGAATGATAAATGCCCAACTCTTAGAAAAATAAAGTCAAGAGTATTCAAAGACCTCTGAGCAAAAATCCCCTTAGGATTAGACTGAGAAGAAGTTAGCAGAAAGGGGCAGAAAAACCTAGAAAAGGAGATCAATGCTCCTGTTTCCAAAGGGATAGAGTGATACAGTGCTCTGGTATGCACTACAGGGGAGTCTTGATCCTAGATCAGCGCTCTGGTGTACACAGTAGAGGAACATTTCCATTCCCAAAAACTCAGAAATAATGGCTAAAAAATCAGAAAACTTTGCCAAAGACTCTGTGAAATATTCAATGAAGAAGAGAGAAAGGGAAGTATATCAGAAACAAACAGAAAATAAGATCTAAAGGTGGTAAATATCTCAAACAATCCAAGGAAAGACAAGTCAATGTCCTTCTCAAGCAGAGTCACCAATTTTTGTTGCGGAAATATTCCCTTGCGGACATGTGAACTTTCCCTTGGAGTACATACCCCTCTACCAAGACAAAAAACTACCTTTGGACACTACCATTCCTATAGATTCATTTTATCCATCGAAAAAGAGAGAAGGAGAGGAAGTGTGATGTACCTCACTTTCGACATTTTTCCAAGCTACTTCAATCCACGAGTTCCGAACAGTACCTGCAATGGACAACAAGGAACAAACGATTATCTCCTACTCTAATGGATTAGACAAAATCAATCAATCTATGAAGATTAAGACTAGCACATGTAAACACATATTAGAAGGAAATAGGTCAAGTATATTAATGAGAAATTCAAAATGAAACTTACAATCTTCATATGATGTTGCAACAACTTCTCCAAGTCCTCCTCATCCAACCCTTGCGAAAAGGATCCACCATCAAAATAACAATGCTTTGTTGATTTTTTCCTCCTCTATTCACCATGAGAATGCCTCCATTTATAGGCTTTGAGAGGCTTAACCACCTTGGGTATATTTGGAATTATTTGAGGATATGGCTCCAACAGTTTTGATATCTCCCTTAGATGCAGCCTAGGGGTTAGATTTGAGCCAAACCAACTCGGTCCATCCATATTTGTCTTTAGAAGAAAAAGGGATTTCTTCCGAGATTTGCTCAACCAATTCGGTGCTCCCTTAGAATGGGAAACAAAGCACTACAACGCTCTCTGTCACATGGAAAAGGAGCGTTGAGAGCGTTGTAGCGCTAGCGCTCCCTGTATATGAGCAGGGAAGCGTTGATCTTCCCAAAAGTTTCCAAGATGAACAATTCTCATAGAAAAACATTTGTTATGACTATAAGATGATGGGGCTTCTTCTTCTAACATGTTTTAGGGGGTTGTATCAAGTGTTTTCATGGTTTCATTTTTGATGCGACACTTACAGAACGAGAATGTGACACTTACGACACTTGCAACAAAAATGTGACACTTACGACAATGAGAATGTGACACTTATTGAAGTGAGGAATTTTGATGTGTAACAAATAGCAAGTAATATAATACCTCTTACTTAAAGAAAAAAGACACATTTTTTTCAATTTAGAAAAATATAAGGATAATTTTCCCTTAGTTTTCAATGTGGATGAAATGATGGCCCCTTAATTTCAATGCTCCAAACTTAAAATCATATAATTCACCCAAAAAATTGAGAAAATGATCACATTTTTTCCAAAAAACAAATCAACAAAAGGGAGAAATTGTGTGACGTTTTACCAAATTTTGTGAACTTTTAGAAATATTTAGGAATCTTAGGGTGGGGGACTACCCATCATCTCATGCCCAACCCCTAACCCTGCCTTCCTTTATGTCTGGAATTTCAACATTTTTTCAAGATTTTAAGCAATTTCTCAAATGTTTTTGTGAATTACAAAAATGGGGAGGAGGGGTGATGCCCAACATTTCCCTATTTTACCACATGCTCAAAATTGACAAATTTACTTTGTAAATTTCTAAAAGATATTGATAAAAATTCAAGAAATTTTGCTAAAAAGTTTGTGGAATTTCTACAAATTTTGAGCATGGAGAGAGGATAGCGATGCCTGATGTCTCTTTGGGGGTGATATATGTTGGGCATCTCTCTCCCTAAATGCCTATAATTTTTCAAAATTTCATCAAATTTCTTTATTTTTTTCTAAATTTTGTGCAATATATTAAAAAAAATCACGACTTTTAAGCAAGGGAAGTTGGGCATTCCTACCTCTTCGTATTCTTAAAATTCCCATAACTATTAGACAAATTTCAAGAATGTATGGAAGAGGGTGAAGCCCATCATTGCCCCCCTCCTTACTTGATATTTCCTAAAATTTCTTGTGTACCTTTTTACAATAATGGAAGCAATATTTTCAAAAATCTGCATTTTGTTTCGGATGTTTGAGCACTTTCTCATTTTATTGGGTGAATCGTATAAACTAAAGGGAAACTTTTCCTTCCACACAAAAAATTAAGTAACAATTATCCATATATTTTAGTAAGTTAAAGGAATTTTTCTTCTTGATTATTAAAATTTTTGCAAAGCTTGAGAATGATTCTTTGAAATTTTTATACAATTCAAATAAAATTTCCCATAAATTTTGTAAAATTAATGAAATTAAAAATTTGGCTAGTGATTTACTATCCCTCTCTTAAAAAATAGAACTTATAACTAATAGAAAAAAAGTTTTAAAAAAATGTTGGTGACTCGTGATTCCTCTCTTAAAAAGATTAAAAAAAATGTTGGTGATTTATGATCCCTCTCTTAAAAAAATTAAAATTAAACATATAATCACTAAAACAAATGGTGATATATGTATCACCAAAAAAAAAGATTAGCCCATGGAAAAAAGCAGTGAATTTTTTCCAAAGAAAAATTAGATATTTCTATTCATAGTTTGAATGGAAATTATTTTGATTGATATGGATTGGATCATTATATAATTTTTCATCTACATTGATACTTTCTGAGTGGGAAAAATTGGAGGAATCGACTTACAAAGCCATTTTAGCGGTAAGTCCTAATTTGGAAAATTGGGTCCAAAAAAACATCTGAAATCTTTCAAAGCCATTTTGAGGCATCAAATGGAAATTTTTTGGGTCCAAACCTACTTACTAAAAGATTCCATATTCTACACCCTGAGACCTTTCCAACGGTGCAAGAATCGCCTCAATCTAAGTTTGTATGTTAAAGTTATGCCTCTCGCAAGTTGAACTACCATGTTTACCACCATGGTACGAATGGATGCCACATCATCAACAAACATTTTCCCCATTGATTTCAAATTGTTCACGTGTGTGCAAACTTATTGAAGTCTAAATTGGCTTATTCAAAGTATGTAGGTTACTTGTACTTGTGCACACACTTTAAAGCATGACTCGTTGGTGCCATATGCTAAAACCACCACCTTTCAAACTTGAAGTTATGCAATGAGTTTTGAAGCCTGAATTGAAATGTACATATCGCAAATTATGGTTCAATGAGTGATAATTAGGATTTCACAAGTTATTCTTGTTAGCATCGCTCTCCATAGAACACTAAAAATGTTTCAATTTGAACATTTAGAGGAATAATTTTGGTATCAATCACCCTTGCATGCAAGCATCATTTCCCAAGTTCGAACCTGCATTAGGTGTCTACATTCAAAAATATGGAATACATCTCAATTACGATAGAATGCATATCAAATCAAGGTTAATATTCTCAAAAACCTTTCAAACTTGTCTAATTCGGATAGTTTAAGAGGAATCAACCAATTTTAGTCAATTTGATTTTCAAAATTAACTATGTAAGTTTCTTGGTTTTTTTAACAAATTGTAGGAACTTTTATGTGGCCTCCAAGGGACACGGGAAAAGGAAAACAGGTCTTCAGGAGACATCTACTGCAATTCAACCTCAAGATATAATTGAAATTCTAGAATGCCCCAAGGAAATAACACCAATTAGTGACGTAACAATTATAGCAGTGACTCAAGAATAGGAAGTAAGGAAAAAGAACCAAAAAGATGTTTAAGTTGAAAGGGAGAGGGTATAGTTCAAAGTAGAATAGGTTGGTGAAGGAGAAAAAGGATCGGTTGAAAATTATAAACCTAAATATCGAATTCTTGAATTCATTAAATATGCCCTTAAAGTACAAAATGAATTGAACCTAGTGCAGAGGGAATTCTACAACAAAGCACAACATTTTAAGACCCTAGGGATAGACATGGAATATTTCATGAAATATGCCCAAGTGTGGCAACTAGAGTATCAAAAAATTGATTTGTAGTTCAACGGGGTGAAAGATTAGCAAGTTGCACTAGATGAAATCATGAAGTTCATATTATTACTACATTGGATCTACAAGAGATGGAGTCTAAGCTCAAATAATGGAAGAAAAAATATCATGAGGCTTGCCAAGGGATTACTTGTGAGGTCAAGAGCCCTGCTAAGATATGGAAACACATGGAGAAAATGATAGATGGACCCAAGAATAAGTTATTTCCACAAGCACATGTGTCCAAAGATTTGGAGTTATTTTGGATCCAACATGAAGGATATTATAGCTCTCCCTAAGGTTAATGAATTAACCATCCATAAATCTATTGAAACTCCTACCAAGCACATAACAATAATTAAGACTATATTGCATAAAATGGATAAATATGAGAAAAGGATAAGCCAAAGCATTGTATCATACAAAGTCTCCCTCTAGTAGCATACTTTTTCCCATTGGGAAACAATTAGCTTGGATTTTGAGGTATGGGTTTCCTTTGTGAGAAAATGGAGAAGGGAAGGGGATTAAGTTTCATCAAGCTAAATAGACAATCATCTTATAGATGAAGATTTGAATATCCCAAAAGGGAAAGCTAATAGACAATTTCAAGGTCAAGTTAGTCAAAGGGAGTCAAATCCTCTTAAGGGAAAAGAAGACGAAGTGATAAGGACAACCAAAAGGCAAGGAGGGGAAATGAATACTCATCTAGGTGTCTCAAGCTCATAAGTCCCCCCACCCCCCGCCTTATTATTTTCTATAAATAATATGACTTTAAATTGTACAAGGGCTTTTTGTTTAACAATGTAAATTATTTTCAATATTAATTGAGAAGCCAACTTGCCACTTCTTGGAGATTAATTATGGTGTATGTGTGGTGTGGGACTATTCCTTATTTGAGTCTACTAGAATGGTTGTGAGATTATTTACTTTTGTTGTAGACTCTTGTCATGCAATAAGAATTAATTATTTATGTTATGTTTAAATTAGTTGCTAGCCATGAATATGAAATGGTTTCTTTCCATCAAATTAAGGTTAACTTGATTTTATGACTACTCATTTTTTACTCTTTTAACCATTAATTTTACAGTATACTACTTTTCGTTTTGATGGCTGAAATGGTTACTTGTTTCATGTTCACTTTATATTCTCAAATCCTAACTAGGTTCTTAGATTAGAATTGCATTTTGTGGTTAGTTTTAGGACTAAAT
>ML845496.1:15746-36648 GCA_009831015.1 Picea engelmannii | reverse complement strand
TGTAGGAGATTTGGGAAAGGCCCATTAGATTCATGCAGTGATAAATAACCACCAAGATAAGCACCAGTATAATGTGCTCGAGACGTCAGGTACCATCGCTGACCAGAACTTTAGTATTTTGATAGATCCAAGTGCTACAAAAAAAAAAAAAATTGGTGCAGCTCTAAAAAGAATTAAGGTAAAGGCACTCGAACAGAATGAGTTTAGATATATAGAAATGGTTTTGGGAGCCAAACAAAAGGTTGAAGGAAATTTTACAGGTTGTAGCCATAACCAGGGAGATTTTGTCACGAAGGCCAAACTGTACATCATGATCTTAGGATCTTATGACGTCGTGATCGGTATGGACTGGTTGGAAGCGCATGAGTTGATACTCAAATGTAAAATGAAACAGTTTAGTTTGGTCGATGATGAGGGACAGAGACGTGTGATTGTAGGTAGAAACCAAAGAGTTTACCTAAGTTTCATCTCTTCCCTACAGCTACAGAAGAGCATGTGCAAGGGATGCAATCTATATGCGATTCTTGCGTTGAACGAAAAGGGCATGGCGGAAGGACTAGAAAACCTTCCGGTAGTACGAGAATTTGCGGGCGTCTTCCTAGATGAGTTACTGGGGTTGCCACCTAAGAGGGAATTGGAATTTACCATCGACCTAAAACCGGGAAATAAATCGATAGCAATAACACCTTATCGGATGTCGACCCATGAGTTACAGGAGTTGAAAATGCAACTGAAGGAGTTGTTGTACATAGGATTTATACGTCCAAGTGTGTCACTGTGGGGTGCGCCTGTTATTTTCATACGGAAGAAGAATGGGTCGTGGAGACTCTGCATTGACTATCGTCAATTGAACAAGCCAACGATCAAGAACCAGTATTCGTTGCCAACGATAGACGATATGTTTGATCAGATGAAGGGCGCGATGGTGTTCTCGAAGATAGACTTGAGATCATGGTATTACCAATTATAGATCAAGGAGAAATACATTCCTAAGACCGCCTTTAAGATGAGGTTTGGACATTACAAGTTTACTATTTTACCATTTGGACTAACAAACGCCCCAGGGGTATTCATAATCTTGATGAATGGGGTGTTCTGCAAATACTTGGACAATTTTGTTCAAATATTCATTGACAATATTTTGATATATTCTCGGATGATGCAATAATATGACGAACATTTGTGCTTGGTACTACAGTGTCTATGAGAGAACAAATTGTTTGGGAACTTGTCCAAATGGTCATTTTATCAATCAAAGATTCATTATTTAGGGCATGTCATCTTCAGAGAAGGTATCGTTGTGGATCCAGTGAAGGTCTAGGCTATTATGGAATGGTTTGCACCGACAAATGTCCCAGAAGTGTGTAGCTTCATGGGTTTAGTGGGATATTATCAATGGTTCGTCAAGGGTTTTTTGAAGATAGAAAATTCGATTACGGAACTAAAGAAGAAGAAAAAGAAGTTTGTATGGACCGAGAAATGCGTGGAAGTATTTTGAATGCTTAAGGATTTTTTGAAGACATCATCAATATTAAAATTCCCTAACATGGACGAGGACTTCTTGGTATGCACTGACGCATCCAAGGAAGGCTTAGGTGGAGTCTTGATGCAAAATGGTCGAGTGATCGCTTACATATTGAGAAATTTAAGAAGGCATGAGGAGACCTATGTGACGCACGATTTGGAGTTGTTATCCATTATGTATTCCTTTAGAATTTGGAGACACTGCCTGATTGGATGAAAATTTGAACTAAAAATGGACCATTGTGGTTTACAGCACATTTGTACGCAAAGCGACTTGAACGCACGACAAAGGCGTTGGTCGGAACTTCTTAGCGAGTATGATTTCAAGATCACCTACATAAAAGGAACAGTGAACAGAGTGGTTTATGTGTTGATTCGAAGACCATGCATATTTTCGGTGATACCTCTTCAGATGAATCTACGTGAAAATATTCTAAATTTACAATGCGACGATGACTGGTATAAAGAGGTTAAGGAATTTATCAGACAAAACACCATGTTGGTACCGAAATTTGAGGGATTCACTGTGGATAACAACAGATTAATGAGACATAATAATTGGATTTACGCACTTCCCAATGATGAGTTGAGAAGTTTGATCTTAAACGAAGCTCATAGAGCATTGTACATAGCTCATATGGGAGTGAGAGAAGATGATGGATGACCTTAAACCCTTATTATTCTGGAAAAAAATGAAGGCGGACATAGTCAAATACGTGGCAAGATGTCTAGAATGTCATCAAGTGAAGGATGAACATAGACATCAAGCAGGATTACTACAACCACATGCTATTCCAGAATCGAAATGGGAGGTCATTTTGATGGACTTCATCATTGGATTGCCACTGACGGCAAGGAGGCACGACTCGATTTTCATGGTAATTGACACTCTGACGAAGAGTGCACATTGTATCCCTATAAGTATGACATATCAGAAACCTGACATAACTAGAGTTTTCATCAACGATATTGTGACGTTTCATGGCATGCCTAAGAAGATCATATCCGATCGAGGATCGGTGTTTATAGGATGATTTTGGACTAGTTTCCAAGAGGCCTTGGGAACCCAACTTAACTTTAGTACCACATATCACCCAGAGACATGTTGCATATGTATGTGATGGACCAAGAGAGGCATTGGGAATAGTTCTTGCCACTGGTATAATTTACATACAACAACAGTTATCAAAGCACCATTCGAGTTTCTTTACGGGTGACTGTGTTGGACGCCTTTGAGTTGGGATCGGCTTGAGGATAGGGTCCTGGTAGGACCACAAGCGATCCAAGAAATGTAAGAGAAAATGAAAACAATAATACAAAGGATCAAGGAAGCGCAGGATTGGCAGCAGAGTTATGTCGATGCGCATCGCACTAACCGTAGTTATGAAGTTGGAGATCAAGTCTTCTTGTGGGTGAACCCACACAAGATTTAGATCAAGTTTGGAAAGTGTTCTAAACTCTCTCCTAGGTTTGTGGGACCTTTCGAGGTTGTTGAAAGGAAGTGGCCCGTGGCGTATCGACTAGCCTTTCCTGATTCTTTGAGGCATATGCACGATGTTTTTCATGTATTTGTTTTGATACATTATGTTAGTGATCCTACACATGTGATTGACATGAGTTCCTTGCAGGTATCAAACGAGGGTGCACTCATGGCAGATCCAATCCGCATTATGCACCATTGCATTCGAAAGATATGGCATCAAATAGTCGATCAGGTCAAGGTACGGTGGTACAATTATAGTGCACACTCTTCTAACTGGGAGAACGCATATGATATGTGTCAGTAGTTTCCATTTTTGTTTGATAGCTAGACATTTATATATTGTCAGATACTTTATTTTCTACAATTATATACTGTGAAACTTCGAGACGAAGTTTAAAACAAGAGGGGGTGTATGTAATGTCTCACTCTTGCACGCACTTCTAATGTGAATTATTCTTTGAGGATACTTGCGTGCAAGTGATCCAGTTCATTATATGAGTGATTGATTCGCTTATGGATTTCGATGATGAGATTGTGATTTATGATGTTATGTTATGTTATTATGTATAGACAGGTGTTATTGAATGGTTTCTCCTGAATGTGTAGAACTCTTGACAGATTGAGGATGTCGATGGCATCGATGGACCTCCTTGGACTCCGGATCAAGTCAAGGAGTGCACTGTTTATGGTTTGCGTATTTTCTTTATTGCACATGTGACATATGGTTGGTGTATTATGATGTTGTTTATGAATCGTTGACATGTTCTTTGATGGATGTAGGATGACGATAGTTTTCTAATCAGACTCACATTTGGAGTAAAGTGGTCATGCACGACAACCAAAGATATTGAGGGAGAGGTGTGGCAGTAGCCCTGCCACAGCCTACTAGCACTCTCGTCATGGATCAAACTGTAGGTTAACGATTACCTAGTTCGAGAGATCCACGATGTCATGAGGGCAGACTGAGACAGTCTCTTACTAAGATTCTAAGGGGTGCAGAATAAGGCAGGGTCCTTAATCCTTAGAGGCCCTTAGTCTCCCATAAGGTCGTCTGACGAAGTTTTGACTCCAAGGGTTATACATCTACCAAAATCAATCAAAAGGAGAGTGGCACCCTTGGAGCACGTAGTGCGTTTTGAAGGGAACATCGTGTTTTTAAAACTAGTGAGTCAATGAACCTAGGTACCTAGAAAAGAATATCTCATTTTGACTTGGTCAGCCTTAAAATAAATGTAGTATGAGTAAAGTTTAATAAATATAAAATTTTTCCTTAAAAATAGTTTTGCTAAGCCTAGTTGGATTTAGAGTATAGTTCTAATTGGGGTATAAGGACTAAAACTAATTAATCATGTAATAAAGGGGGGATGAAGAAAAATCAAATTTAAAAATTTAAGGAGAAAGAATTTATCCAAAATTTTAATTGTTGGCTTTGTGCAAAACTTGTTAATTTAGAACTTAGACCAAAAAGGGGAAACTTAAATACAAAAGAAATGTGGAACATAGAAGGAAATATAGTCTAGAGAACTTTCCAAATTCGAACTCAACTAAGCTTTAATAAAGGTGTCAGTCACTAAGGGAATGTGAGGGAATAAAGGGACATCGAAGAGCGTTTTTAGAAATGATTTTAGGTGGGTGAGGGAAATTGGCAAATTAATTTAATTAATTAAATGAAATTATGGTGCAACTAAGGGATCGGGTGACAAGTGTACGGGGGAGAATTTTCCTAATCAAAAATTAATAAAAAGAATTTAATGTGCATTTTGGAAACTAGTCACTAAGAGAAATCTATAAAATAAATTGTGGAGGAGGGGTATCAATCACATCTTGTATGAGTAAGATTATGTTGTCGGATGTTACTCTTGACTATTTTTTCTTGTGGGAGTTGGGATACCCAGCTCGAATAGAGAGTGGTAGCTCGACCTTGCAAGGAGAGTTGGGAACTATTTTTCTCTAGTTTGTGTGCATGACCCCTTTGCAGTAAGGGGGGCTTATGTAGAAGAAGAGTAACCCTAGCATTGGCTGGGAGGTACCAGTGAAGTCTCATCAGTTAGCAATTAGGAGCCAGACAGAGAGCAACCTTCGGTTAAGGTATTTTTAATTAGATTTGTAATTGCATTGGATTAATTTGTATAGTCTAGTTTGTTTATATCTGGCTTAAATATGTGAAATCATAGGATCAAGATATAATATCTAAGATGTTTTTATGGTTCCTAATGAGTTCACCGCCATTTTTAATATAAATCTGAATTGTTGTCTCTGGTTTGCGAGACCTAAATAGATTTACCCTAGCGTTTGTATATTAAAAAATCCACTGCGCTTTTGGGAGGAGGCTCGGGGATCCTGCCCATATTTTCCTTTGCTTCGTCATAATATGTACCCTGCATTTTATCCCATTCTATCTCTGTGTGTGCTTACACTTTTACCCAGCAATGATTCCCCCTTGACTTTTCTCTATGTTTTATTTCTCTCAATGGACAACACTCTGCAAGGGACCCTGAGTTTCTTCTTGGGTCAGTCTCTGCGTTCTGGGTGTTGTAACTTGGGCCAACAGTGGGGAGGGGCCATGCGAATGCCATGATTTATCTCTGCGTTGATTCTTTGGTTTTACTTTCACTTTTACCTTATCTTGGACCTACATTTCACCTTTGCATTGCTTGGTATGGCTTTGGCTTGGTGTTACATTCACCTTTACTTCAGCTCTGGTATGCATTCACTCAGCGATAATTACCTACACCTTGGTACCTGTACTTCAGCTCTGGTATGCATTCACTCAGCGATAAGAAGCGATTTTACCTCTTTTATCCTCCGCGATTTTGTTCTTTTTGCTCATCGATTTTACCCTTTTACTCAATGGAATTTACCCCATCGATTTCCATTCGGTTTGGATGCACACAGCAATTTTTGAACCCATACCTTTCTCTGCGATTTTTTTGTTATTTTCTCTATGATCCTTCCTGAAATTAACCTCTGTCATTTCTGAGTTGTTTCCTCTGGGATTGGTATCCCTGGTGATTTCCCTTATTCATTGTAATTTGAATTAAATTCTTATTTAACGTAATTATTCAATTGTTTTCTTATTCAATGTAATTACTGTAGTAATTTCTCCTCCAAGGTAGTGAAAATTATTTTGTTGGCGGTAAATCCATATTCCATGTAATTATAGTAACAATGGGTGAACTTCGCCATAATTGTGGTTCAACAATATTACACTGACAATGACCGACTTGCTCTTACTGTTGACCCTATCAAAAACTGTGGGCTTCTAGGTGGCTGAGTGAATCGCTGAATTTATTATTTAGTTGAACATTATTCCAATTTTAATCTAATTCAGTTTTCCAATTGTGAACTCGGAATGGTAATGTAAGATGCAATTCTAAATTTAGAGTTATAATTTCGGTCGCAATCCTAGTTTAGAATATGTTTCAGTGAGTTTATATTACATTTTAGTTTTTATTTCAGTTTCAAATCGTCTTTAGAAAACAATTATATTCCAGTTAATTTTAATTTGGGTTACAATTATAATTAGAATATAATTTGGTTACAATTATAATTCAGTTACAAATACCACTAATTGAGATTAAAATTATAGTGTGCTTGTTTAGAATTAAATCATTTTTTTGGGATGATCAACTTAAGCTTCTGACCTTTGCTTTCACCTTTAGTAGCTATATGGATATAATTTCTTTGGCGCACAGGAAGAATGATAATATTATTTCCCATTAAAGCTTTAAGATCTTGATGATACCACTTAGATATTGATGCGCAATCATTGTAATAATTACATTTTATTTCACCACTTAGATATTGATTCGAGATCATTGTAATAATTATGTTTTATTTCGCCACTTAGATGTTGATGCGAGATCGTTTTAATAATTACATTTTATTTCGCCACTTAGATACTGACGCGAGATCATTGTAATATTTAGATTTTATTTCGCCAATTAAATTTATTGTTGCGAGATTTTTTTATTACTTAGATTCTTTTTCACCACTATTTTATGTGGAGGCTTGATTGTTAATATTGATTTCCCTTGTGCCTTGGTTTAAGTTGGTCAATAGGTGTTTAGATTGCTTTCGCTATGGGATATCTTGATGCTTAATGTTTACGCCTAATTTTTCTAGCACACTGACCACGACATTATTGTATGATCCTTGTGAATGATTAATTGTACGCGTTGATCAATAAGTGAATTATGTTATCTGGAAACTAGATCATGTGCTTACCTTGATTATGATTCAGAGTATTGTAATTGATGGTTGATTTAATCACGCGCCTGGAAGTTAACTAGATTTGTTGCGCCTTAAAACTTAATAAGTAGATTTTTGCACCTTGACTTATGTCGATGTTGGATGAATTTAGTATATAAGTTCTATTGCGCCATAGAATTTGTATGTTACATATGTTGGTCATTAGAATGATTTTGCGTCTGGTTGATCGTTGATGATGTTATTTAGCTTAGCCGGATTGGACTTGATTGTGTCGGGTGGGATGTAGACACTTCCTTGTTCCTCAGAATAGTCACCAGTCCTGAGACCTTAAATAGTCAAAATCGATGGGAACCTGGGCTTGAGGATTGCTTATGTGTCCTGGAGGTCCTAACCATTGCAGGGTAGGATGGGTAGGTAGTCATTTATATTATTTATCTGAGTAAATGTTTGTAAATTGCTTCAAGCTTCATGATGTGCTAATATTCTATCATTTATATGTTTATGTGCCGCGTGAAATTCATTCATTATGATATCATCGAGCTGTGTCGCTATGACTTTATTTTTGACGTTATTGTCCCAATGTTTTTACCTGGTATGTCATTACCTGTTGTATGTCATTTTTGTGTCATAACAGTCGGGGTCATTACACTAATCTACAACAAATCTTGGGAAGAGCATGTACAACATGTTGACAGAGTATTACAACTATTGTAAGAGAAACACCTTTATGCAAAGCCTTCCAAGTGTGCCTTTGGGGTTCAATAAGTGGAATATTTGGGTCATATTGTATCTCATGAAGGTGTAAAAGTGGACCCTAACAAAATTAAAGCTATAAGGGAATGGCCAATTACCAAAACCTTGAAGAAACTTAGAGGATTCTTAGGATTGACAAGCTATTATTGCAAGTTTGTCAAGAACTATGGTCAAATAGCAGTGCCTCTAACAATATTATTAAAAAAGGAATCATTTTCTTGGACAAAAGAAGCAACCAAAGATTTTGAAAAAATTAAGGAGGCTATGTGTACAACCCTCGTCTTGACCACACCTGACTTCAAAATAACATTTATTTTGGAGTGTGATGCCTTAGGCCATGGAATTGGTGCAGTTTTAATGCAGGAAGGACAGCCCCTTGCCTTTTAAAGAAGACAACTTAAAGGAAAAAACTTAGTCAAACCCATTTATGAAAAAGAAATGTTTTCCATACTACATGCAGTTCATAAATGGTGCCCTTACCTAATAGGGAGACACTTCAAGGTAAAAACATATCATGACAGTTTGAAGTACTTTTTGGAGCAACGATTATCTTCAAAAGAGCAATAAAAATGGGTTATGACTTTGAAAGTACATAAAAAAAAAGGAAAACATATTGTTGTGGCAGATGCCCTTTCCAGGAAAGAAGACGAAACAAAAGATTCCTTATGTGATATTTCTATGCCGCATTAGGATTGGGTGGAAGAACCAAGGATAGAATGGAATCAAGATCAAGAGGTATGCAAGATTATTCAAAAAATACATGAATACCCTAGTTTAATAGAAAATTTTATATGGAAGAATGATTTGCTATGGTATCATGATCGCTTATACTTATGTAATAATCCCCAACTCAAACAAAAAAATCCTTTTGGAATTGCACACTTCTCCTATAGGAGGACATTCAGGATTCTTGAAAACATACCACAGGGTCAAGAAGGATTTTTTCTAGGAAGTTCTTAAAAATGATGTTCAAAGGTTTGTGTCGGAATGTTTGGTCTGCCAACAGAATAAGAGAGAGAGAAACAAGACTCCAGGTCTCCTACAACCATTAGCTATACCAAGCCGACATTGGGAAGAAGTTTCCATGGATTTTATTACAGGTTTACCAAAATCAAAAGGAAAGACCATCATCATGGTAGTAGTGGATCGACTAGCAAAGTATGCCCATTTTTTCTCTCTTTCTCATCCTTTTAAACCAATAACAATAGAAACAACATTCATGGAAACAATTCAAAAACTACATGGAGTCCCCAAGATTATTGTAAGTGACAGAGACCCAATTTTCACAGGAAATTTTTGGACTGAATTATTTTCTTGTTTTGTTACTCAATTGGCTCATATTTCATCTTACCACCCTCAATCTGATGGGAAAAGTGAGATTGTGAACAAATTTCTAGAAGGATATCTTCGATGCTTTGCATCCGATAAACAAACACAATGGGTCAAATGGTTTCCCTTAACAGAATGGTGGTACAACACATCCTTCCATACTTCATCAAAAATGTACCCATTTCTGGCACTTTGTGCATATCATCATCCATCCATCACATCACCCTTGAAAGGGAATACAAAGGTTCAAGCAATGGAGGACCATATAGGGAACCAACAAGAGGTCCTAAAATTGGTGAAGGACAACTTGGTTATGGCACAAAATAAGATGAAACAACAAGAAGATCAACATCGCAGTGAAAGGGAATTTGAGGTGGGGGATTTGGTATTTTTAAGGCTACAACCATACAAATAAATGTCCTTCAAGCAAAAAAATAAGGACAATAAACTAGCACCCAAATATTATGACCCCTATAAGGTTTTTCAAAGGATTGGAAGTATGGATTACAAATTGGAGTTGCCTCCATCTTCACGTGTACATCCAGTATTCCATGTTTCTTGCTTAAAGAAGGTCATCAGAAACATGATCCCTGTCCAAACAATTTTACCAGAGATCAATAAAGAAGGGAAAATCATACTAGAGACAGAAACAATCCTTGAAATGAGAATTAAGAAGTTGAGAAATCGAGCAATTACAGAGTACCTCGTCAAATAGAAGAACCTACTAGTGGAAGAGGCAACATGGGAAGATGACTTCTTCATGCATAAGCATATGTGGTTAGACAAGTGTTGAGGACAACACTTGTTTGAAGGGGACGAGCATGTTAATCCCTATAAAAATCCCCATGATATGTATAAAACCCCTTATTATACCCTAGATATTGAATTATTACATTTCTAGTAGGTCGGCTAGAACCCTTCTTTGCACCCTTTCATTATAATTGTAACCCTTATATATATATATATATATATATATATATATATATATATAGTATTAGGATCATCTTATCTCATCTTATCTCATCTCATATTGTTATCAAGGAGATCTAGTATTAGGATCATCTTATCTCATCTTATCTCATCTCATATTGTGTTATGAAGTTTATATATTGTAAAGGAGGTTTCCCCCTCGGAGTGGACTAAATTTTATTGATTTCCTATCATTTTTAAGTCGTTGGGTCATAACACACCCCCTCCTAGGGCTATGTCCACAAAGATCTGGCTCTTCTGTTATACATTATGCTGCAAAATTTGCACTACATGCATTACATCTTCAATATTACAATAAAAATGAGGGTAAGTACCCTATGGGAGGCTGACTATATCACACTAGGCTCTACAGCCTGTGACCTAACCCTCAAAAACTAACTTATTCGGCTCTACCACAATAACCATAACAAAAATATCAATAATCAACAACCCACAAACCCCCAATCTAGACCTCCTAGGTATTTATTTATACTACTCTACTGGCTTATATCCATTACAATATTGTCAAAAACCCTAACCCTAATATGGTTAGGCTTGTTTGCATGCGCACCACATTGTTTTTCCTCATGCATGTTGTTTTTCCTTCTTTTCATCAATTCATTATGCACCACGAGGTCCAACAAGGTATCTTCTTGAAATCCAATGATCTTGGTCATAAAGGCCTCCCTATCTGACTTGAACTGAATATATTTTTTTGTAAATCCAATCTTCATGAACCTTACTGCTCGGGTGGCATCCTGATAGCATTCCACCTGATGCCTAAGCTGTGCCAATTATTCTCTCATAGATTTAGCTTCTCGTTCACTGACTAGTTAGCCTGGAAGGTTGGAAATGGAAGAGATATAAGGGTCAGATTTGATCCTTTGATAGGTTCTCAATATTACTATAAATTGTTTGAGATTTTGGTTTCCACACTACACTCAAAAGGTACTTTCAAGCTTGATCAGGTATCTTCTATTGATATTGGGTTTGTTCATGGTTTTAATTGGAAAAAAGCAAAATTTCTAGATCTTATTGGGGAACAAAAGATGGAATAGGAGAATTATTTGAGGGGACTGAAACACTCTAGTTTTGCCTTATCTGATGAAAGGGATTTAATTATTTGGTCCTTGGATAGTAAAGAAGGGAAAGTTTCTGCAAAACAAGCTTATGAGGTGCAATTTTTAGAGGAAACAGATGTTGGTCTAGAGGAATGGTTGATTGATATATGGAAATGGTAGATCCCCTTGCGGATTAAATTATTTTGTTGGTTGATGATACATAATAGAATTCTAACCTGGGATAACATGTTAAAAAGAGGTTATGCCAGACCTAGTAGATGTTTTTTGTGTGGCGAGGGGGAGGAAACAATAAATCATTTAATGGTTAATTTCTCTTTCACAAAAGAAGTATGGAATTATCTTTTAAAATTTCTTAAGGTACAGAGAACTTGGGATTGTGGACAGATTAATAAAAGTTTCTAGAATTGGAATAAGGTGAAGGATAATTGGATGGATTTACCTTGCTATATCTATTGAGAAATTTAGAGGTAGAGAAACTTGATTATTTTTTAGAATCAAACTTTATCTCTTCTTAGGTTGTGCAATCGAGTTTTACAAGATATGGGTGATTTTAACAAAACTATGGTTGTCCATTCTCAAAGAGTAGTTCGTCCTCCTTTGCTAGAAGGGAATTTGGTCTTTGGTTTCTTTGATGGTTCTTCACAAAATGGAGGTGAAAAATGTGGTGCCTGAGTTGTGCTAAAATGTCCAGAGGTGGGTGTTTTTAGCATAAAAATGAATTGTGGAACTAGAACAAATACTAGAGGGGAAATTTTGGCATTTTGGAGTATTATGTTTTTTTCTCTACATAAACAAGTTACTTTCTTACAGTTGATTGGAGATTCCAAAGTAATTCTTGATTGGTTTTCTTACAAAAACAATTTGCAGGGGATTACTTTACAACCATGGATGATCAGAATTCGACAGATGAGTGAAAGCTTCCAAAATTTAAAAATTCAACATATTTACATGGAATTCAATAGGGAATCAGATCAAATTTCAAAGAAGAATTTACTTATGGAGGAAGGTTATTTATTTTTTTCCAGAGGAATGGTAGATCAAGTTGAATCTTTTGAAAGAATGTCTGAATTATAAATTCAAAGTTCCTGATTAATTGATGATAGACAAATGTAATAGAACAATAAAGTTTATGATTTTTATTATTTTGGGAGAAGTTTTTGTGATAAGATATTGAGGATAGGGAAGCCAGGATTGTAAAAGGACAGCAAATGTTTTTAATATTTGGGAAGGATTTTGTAAAGTTTATTTTATATTTCTAATATAAGATATTTTCCTATTGTGAAAAAAAAATATTTAGCTTCTCGTTCATCTTCCTTTGTTATGTCTATGGTGGCACTGGATATAGTTATTCCTTCTCCTAACAACTCACTTACCCTGGATTGCCTTGTGTCCAGCAGGGTTTCTTCTGTGGTGATCATCATGGTGTTGTCCAAGGTGAGTCTTTTGTTTTTCCATGTCCTCTTAACAACCACTTGTCTCTTTCGGTCATTAGAACTGGCCTGGACATCAACCACTTCATATATAGACTCTAGGATCGGTTGGTATGTGAGGACATTTCCTAATTTGTTTGTTGTGTGAAAGTGTTCAAGTAATGTTTCATTTCCTTTGTCATCTTCAGGCTTCTCATGATTGGTCCCTTTACCTAGTTCTTGAGTCATTCGAGACTTCTCATAAACTTTTGTTAACCCCATATTTGTCCTAATATGTGGATATATGATTTTATATGTACTTGGGGCATTTCCCATTATCCATGTCGTTGTGTCTTCATCTAAGGATACTAATCCTGAGAGTGCAGGGGTTGGAGGTCCCATTGAGGTTTCCTTGGGTTCCCTGTTACCTTCTGGTTCTTTATATTTTTCTCCTTTGTTGGACTTACCTCCTAACGATTCTTCAATACACGACCTTCCGTTCTCTTTCAATGGTCGAGGGGTTTGGTCTGAAGTGGTATTGTCACCTTTAGCTACACTCAGGTCTACTCCTATATCCAAAGACTTCAACTCCTGAGATACTTCTGTGCTTAGTACCTCTGTTACTTCTTCATTTGTAACAAGAAATACAGTATATGTTTCTTCCACATCCCTGTCATATCCTGTGATTAGATAAGTGATGATAGGAGCTACTTGCCCCAGGGTGTCAGGTCTCATTGATAATAAATGGGTTTTCCCTGCTCCTAGTTCTTCTACAACAATTTAATTTCAGGTTTGTTTCTCATTGTCTCCTTCTATCGCGGTATTTCCAGGGGCTTCTAGCTCCCCAACTCCCCTGAATGTGACTAGATTTATTACCATGGTTGTTCCTTCCGGCACCATGACAATGTCCCCATGCATCTGCATCATCCTTTCAACTTCATCCAAGAGTATTTGTACCTAAATCCTGTCCACTGTCTGTTCTGCACCTTCCCATCGATCTTGTGCCATCACTGCTAGTCCGAACGTCTATTCTAGAAAGTCCAATTGTTCATTCCCAGGCATGGCCATGAACCTGACCAAGTCCGATTTTTCTTTCATATGAAAATATTCATCCCAAATGATATCATTCTCTATGAATATTTCTTCCTCAAAATAATCATGTAGGGAAGGCCAATGACACAATACATGATTAGCATGTTCGGCCACCAGTTTTCTAGGGTCGTTCCTCCTATACCTATTAGTGATGAACATGTACTCTATTTGACTTTGAGCTTCTTTTTCGGCCTATGTGGTATCCTTCATGAAATGCTAACCTACATAGAACCCATAGGGAATAAATATACTTTTCTTTTCCTTTACCAAAGATGTATTGAACCCTTGTAGTATAGTCTGGTAGCACATTTCCCCTAACTCTAGTTTATCGGCAACATGAGTCAGTAGTAGGTGTGGTGCTCCAAGGGCTCCGAAAATCCTAATATATGTGTTTCTTTATTCCAAGTACCAATGCCCAATTTTGGATATTACCTTACTCACTACTTCTGATAGTCTTGGGTAATCCTGTTTAAATATTAGATAATACACTCAATCTATGAAACCGTCGCAAACTAGATTCATTGATATCTTATACATGTTCTCCCATAATATGTCGAAGTAGACATATACAGGCACTTTGGAAACATGCCAACTTAGGTTCAAACTTCAGACCAGGGAAAAAATTTCTAGTGCATATTGCATCCAGGAGATAAGACGCCCTGTAGAATATAGGGGTTTCCCCAGGTTTTGGATTCTATGCATGTTCTATCTGGGTGCTCAATTGTTTCGAGATAATAGCTCCCTAGTTAAAAGTGCTTCCAGATGTAGCAATTGTATGAGCCAAAGGAATCCAGGATTCAAAGAACCTGGAGAAATCATTTTCTCCATATAAATGATGGATCAAGGCCATCAGGAAAATGTAAGGTTCTCATAGGTTCGTTGTGTTCTACCACTACGAGGCCCGATTCACGAACATTGTATCCTCCCTCCACCAGGATGCTAGAAATTGACCAATGTTATTTTTCCCATATAACGCCACAAGAAAATATTTATTCAACCTAACTTCAACGTTCTTGAGCTTGCAATACGCACTCACGTCTGTCGACAAGAATACACTTATACATTCCCCAGCCTTGTTATTCTGGAGGAATTTCTCTACATCAACATGATGGATGATCCACTCTAAGAGATCAACACATGGCAGGACGAGTGTCTTGGCCACTACTAGGTACAATGAAGATCGCTTGATTTTCTGGAAGACCTGGTCATCTAATCCCCTTACCTCCAGATCATCGTGAGTCGTGAATTATGGGAAATCCTCATAATGGAGTTTGTTATACAGATCCAACCAGGAAGGAAGAATTACCTTGGAATTCATGTCATTATCTCTGTCTTTGAATAATGGGGGCATACTCGCAGGATTATTTTGTGAAATTTTGATCACCGGATCTACCTTGGGGGAAAACTCCATCTTTTTTTCGTCAAGCTGGATGCCTCTCCAACTTTCTCACTTCCTCATTTTTGGGTCTTGGGTGACCTGCAGGTTACTGGTCATCTGGGAGACATTTTTTCTTGCAAATATAATAATTCATCTCAGTACCTCCCTTACCACAAATCTCAAAGAAAACTACGATAAATACTTGCATGTTGAAATTCTTCCAAGTCCAATACTCACCAGTTTGGGTTTGAGATAAACACAACATAACTTAGTTACTTAGAGATATTGAATCAATCATGAGTTCATGAGATAAATTCAAGTAGTTCTATGCAAAACATGAGATCATTCAAATTTATTCGAATAAATAACAATTAGATTTCACATCCTCAATCATCAAGTTTTCGGTACAACAGATCTATGAGAGATTTTTATTAATTCCATCCATCTCCTGTGCCAACTCTTATAGTAAAAGTGATGATCATACCAATGGTGCAAAAGGATGTTGGAGTGTTTTATCAATAATTTTAAATGGTCGTAGTTTAGTGCACGACAATCTAACATCGGGAGTTGGTCATTTGGGTTGCTTGAAGTTTTGAAGAAAACGCATCTCTAAATAATCGATTCGATGGAAATGACAAGGATACATTCTTTTTTTGCATGTGATTTGACTGGGGTGTCGATGTAGAAAATTTTAGTAAGCCTGAAATATAGGGATGCATGCAGGTAGAGGCTCCTGAGATGGATGATCTCGATGACTTTGGGGATCCTTGAAAAGACCAAACATATGGTTCATACTATTTTTCATAAAATCTTAGATTGGGCATCGTTCGGAAGTAGGATGTGGGTTTGAAGATATGTTTAGTCTTATTGATTGGGCGATGTCTATTTATATCAATGTTCGACGCTTTCTCACAGTCTGCATGTTTCCTTGTGTATCATGGGTTCCGATTTTCGGTGTTACACGGGTGTTGGGGACTATCTCTTCGACTCAGTGATAAGTGTTTTGTCACTTTACCTCACCGACGCCCGATGTTGATTGGATCCAACAAATTTACGAGCAAGAAATACCCCCACGCAACTAGTATCCTAAATTCTCGACGCCCGATGTTGATCGACGTTGGCGTTCTCAAGACTGTGCCACACTTTTGACATTGATCCGGATTTTATGAGCAGAACGAAACGACTACAGATTATTAACAAGTGCTTAACACAAAATAATAGAGACACAGTAAAACTGGTTTTCTATTCAATAAGGAAATAAGTTGAAACTATAAAATGCAGTGAAAAACAAGCTTGTTGGAATGGTGGTGGCTTATCTCTGAGAAGAGATGTGACGGTTGTGCTCATTCGCAAGAAGATGGTTACAATGAGGCTCTGAAGGCCTTTTTACAATAAACAGAAATTTAAAAAATCCTAGACATCCAAAAACCTAACCCTAGGAGATGAAGCGCCAAAAGTCATGTGGGGCCCGTTTGGGTAAGTCAGTACATCAACTTCTCGGGGTCGTAAATTTTGCATACGATCTTCCTTTGACACACTCAATACCTCGTTAGAAATATCTATCTGAGGAATAAAACTTTTGTGTGAGCAACAACGAAGGAAATTGCATGTTGCTCCATGTTTTCCCAAAAAATGTCGTTTAGGGCCTCAAAACGACTTCGGAAGTTTTAGGACCCGAAAATTGCTAAAAATAGTAAATTACCAAAATTGCCAGAAAATTGTTTTGAACCGGTTGGAAAATGTGGGTGGCCACTGATATCCACTTGGATCAATACTCCCTCCTTAGGAAACAATGGTCTCCATTGCATTGAGTTCCCCCATTAGATGAGGAAATTTCTGCTAAATTTGGCCCCGGGTGAGCCACTTGCCTTGGTGCAGGAGCTGCCCTGCTTTGATGACTTAATAAAGATGGATCCTTTGTTGTCGAGTGCCCTTGATATATGTGTCCACAATATGATAATTGGATGTCTGTTGTATTCATTTGGGGTTGATCTTTGTTGGTGTCAGTTGTTCTGCTACTTCTGAGGTGTCCAATAATGGTGGTAAATAAGGGCAAAGGAGATCCACGTTGAACATTGGGTGTAGGACAAGGAAAGGAGGAATGTTGAGCTCAAAATAATTATCCCCCATGGCCTTGGTGATGGTGTATGGCCCATAACGGAGTGGGAAAAGCTTATGATGGGGTCCTGTAAGGCGTTCTTTCTGCAAGTGCAACCAAACTTTGTCGCCCACCTAAAACTTATGTGGCACCCAATGTTGATCATGGCGCTGCTTGTACGTGTCAGTGGACTTCTGTAGGATATCCTGAACCTATTGGTGGATGTTGGATCCGCTCAATGAACCGGGTGGCTTTGTCAGCTTCAGTTGGAGCAAGAGATGAGTTGGTCGAGGTGACCTCAAGGGGAAGTGCAACATCTATGGGAGCCAATGGTTGGAATCCCAACCCCACCTGAAAGGGGTTGTGGTCGGTTGAGCTATGCAAGGCTCGGTTGTAGCTATGTTGGATATAGGGAAATCTCTCATCCCATGTGTGAGGGTGCTTGAAATTATACATGTGAAGGATATGCACAATCATTCAATTTACGACCTCGGCTTGGCCATCTGTCTGGGGGTGGAAGGTCGTGGATTTGTTGAGCTTGGTGTCCAGCAATGACCAGAGTCTTTACTAGAATGTGTTGAGAAATCGACTATCTCGATATGATATAATGGTTTATGGGATTCCAAAATGTACCCAGACTCGTTCAAAGAAGAGCTTGGCAGTGGCCTCTATTGTGATGCTCTTATTGCAGGAAACCAGAATCGCCATCTTAGAAAAGTGATCAACAACCACAAAAACACAATCATTTCCCTACTTGGTGGATGTGAGGCTTGACATGTAGTCCATTGAGATGGATTCCCATGGCCTGTTGAGAGTAGGAAGAGGGGTGTATAGGCCCTATTTCTTACTGGCTGGTTTGGAAATAGCATGGGCAGTGGAGGACCTAATATACTTGTTGACCTCATGTCGAAGTTTCATCCAGTAGAAATGTTTTTGTAGCATCTCCACTATCTTTTTGATGATAAAGTGTACTACCACTCGACTGTAGTGGGCTTCCCAGATAATCTTCGTTCGCTCGCTTGATGGAACATAGATATGGCCCAAACGACACAACAACCCATATTGAAGATGGAAATTATTGACAACTGCGTTTTCACCCAACATTTGGTAGGTGGTGGCAAAGTTCAGGTCTGTCTCATAGAGTTGGGGCCATCCAGAGGTCTCATGGCCACAAGATTCTAGCACCATGGTGAGTGTCGCAACTAGCGGTCTGCTGAGGCAATCAGCGATGTGGTTGGTGCTTCCTGTTTTATACTTGATGTTGAGGTGGAATTTCTACAAGTATGTGGACCACTTTTGATGGCGGTCATTCTACAATTTTCCTTGTGTCTGCATGAACTGCAGTGGCTTATGATCAGTGTGGATGATTGTATCCTTCCCAAGAATGTAATGTCTCCACTAGTGACAGACTTGCACAATGGAGTACATTTCTTTTTCATAAGTAGGGTACTTGTAGACAACATCTGATAGTGTCTCACTATGATGGGCCACGGGGTGGTTGTGTTGAGTGAGAATGGTGCCCACAGCATAGTCTGAAGCATCTGTCTCGATCTCAAAGGGATGTTGCAGGTCTAGTAGTGAAAGTATTGGGGTTGAGCACAAGCATTGCTTCAAATCATCAGACTCTTGTTGTTGGGACCGGCCCCATGCAAATTTCTCCTTGCTACCACCCCTGGTTATTTGGCTGAGGGCCCATGCAATATGGGAGAATCCCAACACGAACTTGCGGTAAAATCGGCAAGGCCCAAGAAGATTTGAAGCTCAGTGAGTTTGGTTAGGTATGGTCGGTCATGGATGACTTGGATCTTGGTTGGATCCAGATGTACGCTATGTTGATCAATGATGTAGCCCAGGTAATGGACCTTGCCCATGCCGAAGGAGAATTTTTCCAAGTTGGTGTATATCTTGTGTTGTCGCAGGGTGTGCAGGACCTGCTGAATATGTTGCAAGTGTTCGGACCAAGTCTTGCTATAAATGAGAATGTCATCCAGATACACCACTACAAAATAATTGGTGAATGGTCACAGAATATCGTCCATCATCCTCATGAAAGTGGTTGGATAATTTGTCAAACCAAAGGGCATGACCAACCATTCAAAAAGGCCTTCCTTTGAATTGAAGGTGGTCTTTAATACATATGCTTGTTCTATCAGGACCTGGTGGTAGACAGACTTCAGATCAATATTATTGAAGTATTTGGCCCCCATGAGTTGATCAAGGAGGTCGTCGATTCGAGGAATTGGGTATCGGTTTATGACTATGATTTTATTTAGAGCCTAGTAATCAATGCAGAGTTGTCAGGTTCCATCTTCCTTCTGTACCAGCACAATTGAGCTCCCTCAAGGTGATGAGTTGGGACGGATGTGCCCCTTGTGGATTAGTTCTTGGATCTGTCGCTTGATCTCCTCATTCTCTAACAAAGAGTGGTGGTAGACTGGCCTATTGGGCAGCAGTGCACCAGGGGTTAGATCGATGGGGTGCTTGACCTGGTAGTGTAGAGTTACCTCGGTAGGTGAGGAGAAGATATTCAAATATTCTTCCATGACCTTATCTACTTTCTTCTATTGTGTGGAGAGGTCGGTCGCAGAGACCCTGGATGTGGATGTGATATTTTGCTCATTATGAGAGCGAATCACAAAGAAGACAAACTTCCCCGTCTGAGAGATGACCTTCCTGCATTACTTAGCAGAGATCAAGGAAATAGCACTAGGTGGGACTGCCTCAGGTATCCTGTATAATTTCCTATTCAAAGTAATAATAACACTACGAGGCCTAGACTCATATATAGCATGACATTTCCATAAATAAGGTTGGCCCAAAAGAATATCACAAACTTTGATAGGAGCAACATCATACAATACCTCATCTTTGAAGGGCTTCATGTCGTACAATAGTCGACACAGTTGCCTGACGCGGAGATCACTTCCTTGGTGGAGCAATCCAATGGTGTATGGTTTTGGGTGCGTCGTTGTCAGCAAGGCCAGCCACTTGATGACCTCTGCTGGGATGAGGTTATTATGGCTATCGCTATCAATGATGAAGTGCAGCGGGGTGCCTTTTACCCACATCTATGAATGGAAGAGGCACTCTCCTTCTTTTGGCTCATCTGGTTCTCTAGGTTGGAGCTTGGTGGTAGAAATGGTGGCACTGGGTTCCGTGTCAATGATTCATCTTCCCCTTTCTGGTTCTGACTCATATTCAGAACCTGCATCTGATTCAAAGGCTTTCACTTCGGCCACCAGTAACTACTTTGACCGGCATTCAGTAGTGTTATGCCAAGGGATTTTATGGAAGTCACACCAGTTCCCGGTATCTTTCTTTATCTTTCCAGTGTCCTTCTTTGCTTGTGGCTTGGAATGGTTTTCCTAATACTGTCCATCTTTGTTATGTCCTTTCTTATTTGGATTGGGGCTACCCTTTCCTGGATTTTGTTGTGAGGGGTTCCCAGGCCTAAATTGTCGTGTTTTTTGTTTGATCTTCTGCTCAATTTTGACGGCATATCGGTAGGCCTCGCCCAAGGATGAGATGTCTAAAAATTTGATTTCAGTATGAATGTATCTATGCAGAGAACTG
>ML845496.1:0-11057 GCA_009831015.1 Picea engelmannii | reverse complement strand
AAGCAGTTGCTAAGCAACCGTGTCCTTCACTCCAAGAAGACCTTGCAACTGTGCAAGTTTGTGCTCGTTGAAGATTTTGTTGAAGATGTAGATGTCTACACGGATCTGATGAAGTATATGCACCATTGAGATGTCCAAACATATCCACTTTATCTTCTTGTAATTAAGAATATCCAAATAATTTTTGTATGAAATTTTGAAAACCGTGTGGCCGTTTCCGAAAAAATGCTAAAATTTTGTTGATTTTAAAATGATCATAAATTCACTTCCCAGACTCCGTTTCGGACGAATTTTTTTTAAAATTGGATATTTTCCCAAGAAGAATTCAAATATCCAATTTGTTTCTGAAAAATTTTCATAGAAAATATCATAATTGAGTCTGATGTGCGTGGCTCCCTTTTTGTCTCCTGAGACGCATGCATTGTGCATGGAAAAGTGTCTACATGTGACTCCTGAGATGCATGCCATATATCTTCCACATGAAATTCAGAAAAATAAAAATAAATAAATAAATAAATAATGTAGACATCATATTCAATTAATGGAATACAAATTTGTGCAAATATTTTTGTAGAAGACTCTTCATAATAAGATGATTGGTCTTCTGATGGTTTCTCTTCTAGCTCTATCTGTTCAACCTCCTGCATGAAATATTCACAATCTTCTTTATTCCCGAATAGAACCTCCAATCTAGTCCATAATTCATTTGGATTTGATTCTTGTGAGTCATCATATACTTGGTGGAGAATTTCTGGAGAAATAGACAAGAAGATAAATCCTATGGCCATATCTTGTCTATTGAGAAAGTCATTTTTTCTCATCAGTGGAATCGGGCTCTACTTCCATTGCCATGGTTATTTGGTATAAGCCTCCACTTCTGAGAAGAAGTAGAATCTTTTTCTTCCACTCCAAATAGTTATGAGGCATGAGAAGTATTATCGGTGAGTAAAACATATATTCCATATTTTTTGCGTTCTTCAATCTTCAGTACCTGCAAAAATAATTTGGTGTATATTTTTCTTAGCAGACTATCAGCTTTGATACCATGTAAATGTGTTGAACCTACATATAATATATCTAGCTAGAAAATACCACACACATTTGCAGAGATAAATTGAGAAAGAAGAAGCAAGAGAGAAAGAATGGAAGAATTCTCATTAACAGTGTTCCACACTGAAAGAGTGAATAATTTACAATAGATATAGGATACATGAGTAACTAATGAGCCAAAGTGGTGGTATAGAGTGATCTGGACACACAGCAATAGTTACGGGAGTGAACTTCCACCAAGTCTAGTCTCTCAGGAAGTTATGGGAGTGACCTGCCACCTAGTTGAGTTAACTAGTCAACCAGTCTTCAGTTAACTGACTGAACAGAGTGTAGTGAGGAGTAAATCAAGGGATCAAGGGTAATGCGCCAATATGGTGATGATCCCAAGGCAAGTGTGCATTAGCATGGTGATAAAACCAATGCAGCATCTAGACTCAACTCAACTAGTCAAACTGAAGTGTCAACTGAAGAGAATATTCTCCAGGTGGAATATTCTCTCCTAAAATATAGGAGACTGGATAATGACTAATTATGACTAATAAACAAGGAAAAATAAATCCTAGGTGTGTGTGAAGAAACTCCAACAAATATAATCCATGTATCTAATGCAAATTCAGTCAAGAGAGTAAAAGAAAAATAAGCAGCATTATCAAATACCAAGACCGAAGGCACCCCAAACCTTGTCATGATGTGTTGTTCAATAAATTGTACTACCAACCTCTCATTAACATGGGTAAGGGTAAGGCCCGCAGGGGTTTGTTCTAGTGGCCAATAGACGTGATGCTAAGGCATTCATGCTACTAACCAGGTCACGAGTTTAAGCCTCGACTTAACCGGAGTATGTGCTTGTGGGCGGTGCGGTTCTCCCTGGGGGTTATAGTGGCAGCTGACAGGATTCAACCATGTGTCACATAAGTACGATACCATCATCATTGTCGATTCCTCTAGTTCAAAAAAAAAACATGGGTAAGGGGAATGGCTTCTGACCATCGTGTGAAATAATCGGTAGTAGTTAGTATATAATTATGCTATTTGGATGAGTTTGGATTGATCTATCATATTATATATATCCCCCATTGTTCAAATGGCCTATAAATTGACATTGGTTTTAGTGGAATGGTCGCTTTCTTTTCTTTCCCATCGCTCATATGAAAAACTTTGCACCTCCTGAAATATGTGTGAGCATCTCTAAACAAAGTTGGACAATAATATCCTATCCTCAAAATATTATGGGCCATAGTCTCCCCTGCGAAATGGTCCCCCGAGGGACTGTCTTGGAGTTCCTTCAACACACTTTCAACATATTCCTTTTCAATACATCTTAGAAAAATGCCATCATAATTTAAGCGGAAAAGTATTGAGTTAATAAGATGGTATCGGGAAGATTTTAGTATGAGTTCCCTTCTCTCTCTTGGTTTTAGGTATTCAGGGTAGGTATCATGATGGAGAAAATAAGACAGGTTAGCATACCAAGAGTCTGGTGTGGGTGGTATGTACAATACTTCACCACACCATAAATTCAACTCACTGTCCCAACCCTAATCCCTATTTTCTATCAGATCTTGGGATTTTGCAATCGGTTTGCACAGTCCCTAACCCCTAAAAATAATTGTCGATTTAATTTCAAGATAAAATTATTGGATGGCAATCATCCAATTTCCTCTTATTTCCCCCATTTCCTGTTATGTGAATAGTGACCTGACGTCTGGATGTGGCACTATGACCTTGGTATGATTCTTGAGGATGTAAGGCCTAAAGTGTTTTACTACTTTATAGACATTGTAGGATTGTTTGTCAATGGATGGGTAATTAAGATTTGGTCCTTGTAAGTTGGTACTCATGAATGAGATAGGTGCCTCGTTGTTTTCCTCATCCTTTTGAGTAAGGACTACAACTAAGGATTGATCTAAGGAGAAAGTGTAGAGAAAAATTTCCTTACCGAAATCAAGGATGCGTAGAATAGGGGATTGCGATATGGCAATTTTGATTCTTTTGAAAGATTGTTTTCCCTCATCACCCATTTAAATTCAATTTCCTTGCACATCATACTCTACATTGACAGTTTTATTGTTTCTGTCAAAACTGAGGTGAAATTTCTCACGAATTTAATCTTCCCAAAGAAATATTGCATAGCCTTCTTATTATGAGGGAGTGGCATTTGTGAGATTGCCTTTATATGTTTAGGGTATCTATGGATAAAATCCTTAGAAATAATGTGACCTAAGAGTTTTCCTCCTATTGGGCCCTTCGTTTTGATGAATAGAATATGCACAATTTATGTTGCAGCTTCATTTTGGTGAATACAAGTTGTGCAAGCTGTTGAGGAGTTGGATAAAGGACAAAAGGGAAGAAATAGAAAGTGGTTGGAAGGACAACACGACAACGGTTTTGAAGAAGGAAGTTGCAACAAGATCAATAATAAGGGAGAAATCCCAGGCTCTCAACCATAAAACCTAGATTAGGTATTATATATAGGGGATCCATATGAATGTAAGGAGTTTGGGTTGGGATTGTTGTTGTTGCTAGAGTCACTATTGTTATCGTCCATATTGTTAGTTTAGATAAAGTTATGGATTTTGAGTTTAGATATAGACAGAGAATGTAATGGATTCATGTTGTGTTGTAGCATTGAAAGAGAAAGGGGATGATATAACCTTGTCTCTCAGTAGTACAGATCATTTTCTATTAGCTTTGGCATAACCAAATTGTATTTGTAACTCAATCTGATCTTGTATTTTGAGAAGAAACATGTTATATGATAATATAATGGGAGACCCAAATTTTCTTGAAGATAACTTGTTTATTTAGTCTTTTGAATGTATTGAATGGTCTTTTATATTTATTTTTGATACGCCTAATTGGTTATATCTTGCTTATGAATATCCTCACAATTCTATTTTCTTCACTCTCGGTTAGGAAACATTCAGATCTTCTACAAGTTTAATCTAGCTTGCACAAGAATGATATGACTCATGATACTTCAAATATTTTTCTAAGTATTCTCTTTACCCTTCCCTCTCTTTCTCATCTTGGTTGTGCTTTGGGTGAGACTTCTTCCCTCCCAACAAGATGAAAATGCCAACTCTCTAGACTACTTTGGTACCTTTTGTTGGAAACTATAAGAGGACCTTGGTCTGATCACTTCTATGCCAACAAAATGGTTTTTTTGTTGAGACCTGTGTTTTAAAATGGAACCTATAAGGAGAATTCTTCTGCGGATCTATGGATCTGATATTCACTATTGGTGGGAACAAAATTGTGATTCCTTTATATGTAAGGAAGCCGAGTTGCGAGGTAAAAGCGTGAACGCTACAAAAGATTATGTATTTTATTCAGAAAGATCGAGTGATCAGTATCAGATATTCTAGGTAAAATTCCTAGAAGAACTATTCCATTGGATAGATCGGCTACAAGAAGCTCCAAAATCCCAAGAACACGTCCAGAAGACCTATGTTTGGGATACAGAGAAGATCACAGCATGTCATCAGCTAGATCACCAGATTACGTGAGGAGTCGATTTCTGGGTTAATACGAATCTGGAGGGATATATCATTGAATTCGTAGCTAAGAGTCACCAATATTTTTCATGAGCGGAAGAAATTTTCAAGAAAGGTGCATGTGGAAGAAAATTGAGGGAAATCCCCTTGTGGATCAATGCATTCTTGATGGACGAGGGGATGATAATTTTTCCCTCGATTGAGATGGTAGCCTAAACACCTACACTTGGGGTAAGATCATGACTTGAAAAGGGGAAAGGGTTATTTGATAGATGGGGGGAGATTAAGAAAAGAGAACAAGAAATGAGTGAGCCTTAAGGAGAGCCGCCATAATTGAGAAGTGTTGGCATGGAAAGATAAAGAAATCAATAAAGAAGTCTGAGGTGTTGCGGAAAGAAATCGGATCAAGAGGAACAAATGAAAGAAATAAGGAAGAGTTGAGGAAAGTAAGAATACAAGAGAGACTAGCCTGTATAAGTTTAAAGCAGAGAGAAAAGAAGAGAGGAAGGAGTCCCCAAGTGGGTGGGCGAGAAGAAGAGTTTGCAGAAGAAAGGGAAGATGAAGTAGGTCTGGGCCTTGCAGGAGACCAATATTCATCCCCGATATCAGGAAACATCAAGAATAGGGCGGATAAGGTTTCTCTAGAGGAAGAAAAAGAGACCCCACAAATCAAATAAACCTACCTAGAAGTCAGTGGAACCAGCCCCGAAACACCCATCCCCCTGGTGTCCTCTATACCCGTGGTAAATTCTACATCGCCTACTTATTCTATTTCTATTCCATCGCATCCAGTTAGTCAAAACCATTCTGTAAGTGTAAACACTGGGAGGATATTGGGATCCCCAGGAATATCGCAACCAGGACCATTAGGTTTCATTCTAATAGGAACAATGAGACCCCTAATGGCTGGAAATATGGGAGGATCGATTGTCTTATACCCATAATTTTGTGGTAAAGGGGATGAGGATGTAGAGAAACATTGGTTCTTATGTGAAGCAATCTGGATATCTAGAGGGACTCTCGATGAAAACAAGTTAGTATATTTTCATACTACCTGTTAGCGACATTTCTTGTTCTAGGCGCAAAAGTATTCGGGTCTGCAAGTCGCATGAGAAGCGCCCGAGCGCAGCATGGAAAAAATCTCATTTTGAGGCTTCCAATCAAGCGGGCGGGTGGAATTATGATGTCAGCAACCCAGATCCATCCATAAGAGTAGATCAACGGTCATTGGAATATCGGGGCTAGCAATTTGACCGATGTATAACGTCAAAGAAAGCGGCTTTATGTTGAGACTGAATCTGGGTCGTTCGATCCCATGACACATAGTGTGAGATCTAGTCGGCATATCGGCAGTTGGGAGTTTGAAGGATGAAAGTCCCTCATCATCTCACATCCCAAAACCCCAAACCCCAGAGTGTCGAAAGTGCCCAGAGGCGGGCCCACAGTATCGCGAAGCAGCCTCAGCCGTTCATCCACAGGAGACACCTGGCGCGCGATTAGGCTCCTTGCCTTTTCGCCCATTGCGACTTCAAAATACAAAAGAATACCCTGTCATATCCCCGATGCGTGAAGTAACGAGAGCGTCTAGGACCTGGGGCCCACAGCAGCGTCGGGAGAGTTTAGGACCATCAGATTTGGAGGACGCATGGCGCCCAATTGAGCCATCTCGACGTTTTTCCCATCGCAACTATGATAAGCAAGGATCAGCTCCTTCCTATTCGCGAACGCCGAAAGCCCCTATGGAAATAAAAGTAGGGTCATGGTCCATGTTCATTTGGGAAACAAAATAGCTAAGCAAAAGGGGCCAAAAGTGTTGAGTCTAGTCGCCGAAAGGATCATTGCAATTTCCAGATGCCAACGGATACGATTTCGCTCCCAGTTTTTGCTTGGAGTAAATGAAGGCAAAAACGGATGGTTGAAACCTCCTTTCATTCATTGAATATGAGATATGGAGGGTCTGGCAAGCGATATGTTTGAAGGAGTTTTGTGTACTAATTATCCAAAGAAGCCATGCCGAAGTCCTCGATTAGACAGATAAGTCTGCACACGCCATTTTGGCCTTTAATGTTTCGGCTACCTCCCCTGCAAAGGCCATGTGAAGTTAAGGTAGCGTATGTCATAGGTGCACAATCATCCTGAGTCTGCATGTGCATACTGTCAGAAGACATGCAGACACAATTTTTTTAATGCAGCGTCTTGTTTTTGTTGTTGTAGTTGTTTTTTAGTATATGTAGGCGTTTTTGCCATTTTTGTAAGAATCAATGGTTGAGCAAGGCTCCCGGTGGTAAATCTTTAATGAAGCACTATTATTTATGGTTATGTATGAACTCTTGAGACTTCTTGCCTTATGAATGTCAGTTTCTTTCACGTCTTTGTTCAAACTGTGTTAGAGCAGCTCGAAATTGGAGAATCCAGTCGAGTTGTAACTGTTATAGGATGATGTAGAATTTGATCACTGTGACAGTCGCATTGTCTCTAATCAGTCCTTGTGATTTGCCTAATGCTGAATGACTTGGAATTGGAGAATCCAGTCAAGTCCCTCTTTCAGTATCTCAAAGCCCTGAACCAGAGGATCTCGCATTCAGAGTTTTTCTTCTACAAATTACTGAAAGCTTGTTGCCCGAAGTAGTTTGTTCACTCTTCTTATCAAGTCTTCTACCTGGTCACCTTTTAATCAACCCGTTGACTGAAGTTAGATCAAGACCTCCTTTGTTTCTTACATGTTGGACCCAGTCTCTGAGTTAGAGTGACATCTCCCCGAGTCTCTGTCCATTTGATCACCCATTAAAAACTATCATGACATAAAAACTGATGGGCGTCGGGCTCTGCTCCTGCAAGCAATCCAGGAGTGACTTTCATCGCTAACACTACCTTGAGGGGTCATTCTCTCAAATGGTAAATGAAGGCTATTGAACTAGGGGTGCAAGGAAAATCATTCACCCTTGGCCAATTTTGTTTGAAGTTCATCGTCGAATTCAAACTACCTCAGTTAGAGCAACAAGCTCTCTCTGAGTTGTGGGAGATTCAACAAACAGAAGGAGAATCTACTTGGGAGTACAGTCACAAATTTAAAGATGTTATTGGGAGGTTAGCGCATCCAATTCATGGATATCACCAGAGGGAATGGTACATCCAAGGATTACTACCTCTGACGAGAATTCCTTTAATGCAACAATGGATAGCCACATTAAGATATGCCTTGGAATAGTCGATGAAGATCGAATCCATGAAAAGTTATCCATGGAGTCTGAGGATGACCAGGCCTCTAGTAGATGCAAACTTGTCGCAAATTTAGGGACAAATATCAATGCTAACATAGAATATTCAAGAATTGACCATACCAAGACCAGGGCGACCTCAGGTTTGGTGCACAAGATGCTACATAGAAGGGCATCTGGAAAATGAGTGTCTGCCCATGAGGGGAATGGGACCTCCTCACAATCCAATGGGACCCTCTCCATAACCAATGGGAGGATTTGCACAAGTATCTGCAACCCCACCATTCCATACATCGGGGCTATACCATACCTTCTCAGGTGCTCAAACATCTCATCCAATTGAGTATTGTGAGATTTTTCGGACATACAGGCATGCGCCAAGGTAGTGTCGTATTATGAAGAAGTACATGAATGTGCCCAATACAATACATTGTGAGTTATGTGCATCTATGACACATGATACAAATCAATGTAGAGCATTGGACACACTTGCTAACAGATTAGACCAGACAACATTCAGAATAAATGAAATCCCCCAAGGACCTGGAAGAGGACAAGGCGGTGGGGTCGAAGGTGGATTCAGAGGAGGAATAAATGGAGGAAGAGGGATGAGTCGATGTTACAACCGCAACGAACAAGGTCACTTGACTAGAGACTTCCCTCACCCAAGACGACCATGGTGCTATCACTACAGGAATAATGGGAACGCAACCGAAGAATTCTTAGAAATGATCGTGAAATGGGAAGATCGGGTTCATCAACGAGGAGATAATATCATAAACTAAAAACTAAAAAGAGGAATCGAGGGAAAACTTCCTAATATTAACATCATTACTCGCGGAGAAGAAAAAACCAGGGCAGATGTAGACAGTCGGCCCAAGATTTAGAAAATTTTTCCCAAGGATGACAGGTATGACCCTGTGAAGCAAAAGTTGTTTTTAAAGATTCAATAGAAATATTTAAGAGCATACCCACTCTAGAAATAATGGATAATACCCCTAAATTTTCCTCTCAACCTAACCTTGTGCAAGCCCCTACCTCACCACTGGCACCTAGAAACTTTGCAATTCCAAGGAGACACCCTGAGTAGTGTCAAAGCATAATCAATCTTCGGTTTCAATTGTTCTTTGATATCCTAGGGGATGACCAACTTACAGAGAAGTTGTGCAAAACTTTGTACCTAATACTGGGAAATGAGGGAACCCTAGAAGCCATAGTAAGGACCAACCTCCTTGAGAATAATACCCAAAGAATACAAAGAAGAAAGGTGTGAACATGAAAATAATTTAGGTTAGAAGCCCAACTAGATGATTTTGAAATCAAAGAGGTCATGCTAGATTTGGGTTATGATGTCGACATCCTACCCAAAAATACCTTGGAATATTTGGGAAAACCTTAGTTAGTATATTCCCCCATTTAGTTGAGAATGGAAAACCAGTATCGCATTTTACCAGTAGGAAGGCTGGAAAATCTGCAAATAGATGTTGTGGGAGTTAAAACCACAGACAATTTTGAGGTAATTGAAATCATGGGAGATAAGGATCCCTACCTTGCTCTACTTGGAATTGATTGGGCATATGAAAATTATGCTATCATTGATCTAAAGAGGGGCACCGTGATGTTTGAAGCAGATGGGATAAAATTAGTTCAGCCCTTAGATCCATTTTTAGGGCCTAGATACATTGAGCCAGTGGACCACAATATGGAATCAAATGCCCTTGACCAATTATACACCATAACAGTAGGAACGAGACTAGATTATATAAATCTGACTGCAATGGATCGATAAGCTATAGAAGCATATAGTATGTTGATGAGGATTTAGAATTAGCATTTGATAGTTGGCAGCAAGGTTCCTACAAACGATTCTCAAGACGATGTACAACTGTCAAAGAAATGAGATGGATTGGAACTAAGGTCAGAGAACACCCGACATATGATGGTACCACATAGGTGCACAGTTTTCTTTCTAGCATGGAAGAGAAAATAACGATGAATAAAAGTATCTATTTTCTTGACTTAGCCTTTCAAGATACCCCCGCTAGATGGTTGACCACTCATAAACCCATTATTATGGAGTGGTAATATGCAAAACAAGCCATCCCATGTCGATTCCAAACTAGGGATCAACTGAAAGAAGAGGCGAATGTATATTTTCAAGATGCGCAATTGTTCGATGGATGGTCTAACCCTAAAGTGCATATTGAGAATTTCTTAAAGCAGTGAAGAGTTGCGAAAGTACCCTCTCACCTATGGATTCAGGTATTTCACCATTCGTTGGGTCCAATCCCAAAATCCTGGTATATACATGAGGAGACTAGAATACAAACAACATGTTGGAAGACCTTACAAGACCAATTTTGTAAGGACTTCTCCTTTACAAGTAAGTACCTTGAGCTCAACATAGTCCTTCAAAGAATCAGAGAAATGATTTTTGCTAGCATTTGCAAAAAGAGATCAAGTCCAGTAGTATGTGTTGACCATGTTCATTTGCTTCAGTCTAGTCTGAGCCTTGAAACTAATAAGCTAGTTGTACCTTCTTGTAAAGTTTAGAAAGACCCAGAAAAACCTGATGAATTAGAAGAGCTTACAAACTTAACCATTAAGGAAAAGAAAGGCAGTAGAGAAATTTATGATACTATACCTAGTCACACATTTTTCTCCTATAACCATCCACTAAAGTTGTGAAAAGTTAATATAGGGAGTACAGAGAATCCTAAGATAGCTTCTATAAGAGATTACTGGGATGAGAAAACTATGAATAAAGTACACAACCTGTTGTGGGAGTATGAGTATTTTTTTCCAAAAAAATTCTCAGAACTGAACGCTACAAAAGGAGCCATGGGAGAAATGAAAATTGAGTTGAAACCTGGATCAAGACCTGTGAAGCACAGACCATATCGACTTAATCCTAGAATAAAAGAGAAGTTCAAGAAGGAAGTGGACAAAATTCTTGCGGCAGGACTTATTTTCCCAATCGAAGAAGCAGAGTGGATTATCCCCATAGTTATCCAAAGCAAGAAAGATACAGAAGACATTCGAGTCTGTTTGGACTACAGAATTTTGAATTCTGCATATGTGTACTATCCGTTTATGACACATTTCAGTGATGAAGTGTTAGACCAGGTTCTGGGAAAAGAATCTTATTCATTTACAAATGTATTCTCATTATATCACCAAGTCAGAATCATAGAGGAAGACAAGAAGAATACCACATTCATAACTTAATGGGGATCATTCGCATACAATGTAATTCCCTTTGGATTGAAGAATGCTCCTGTAGTTTTTTCTC
>ML845495.1:36748-54312 GCA_009831015.1 Picea engelmannii | reverse complement strand
TGTAGCAGCTCTATTGTCTATTTTCATAGCCATCTGTTGAGCATTCCAGATCGACATCTCCATTGTAGCAGGTTCTTCTATCTTATGAATAAAAGCAGATTTGAGATGTTTTGGCTTGTCTATCATATTGCATATGGTTGAGGCATGTTCCATGGTTGTCTCTTCTTGTTATTTGTTGCAAACATTCATATAAACACATCGGTAAACCCTAAGGCCGAAATCAAGAGGCCATTCAGCAAAGTAAACACACCTAAACAAGTAATTCAACAAAGTGTTTGACGGAATGCCACAACCAGAAAAGTTTTAAAAAGACACCAAAACCGTGATGATCCTTGCATAATGGCTTGGGACCATTACAGGTTGGCGGTTCCAGATCTGTTGTTTCGAGGTGAGGCTGGCGGTTCTTCCTTCATGGAAGTGTGTATCTGGGCTTGGGTCCTGGGGTGGGTTCTTTCGCATTTATCGGCTACTGGTATGCAGTTTCTCTCTCAGGTTTCTTTGGTTGTTTAGGGTTTGATGTATGCTCAGATCTGGCTCCTATTGGTGGCTATTGATGTCTCATCTCCTCCATCTGTCATGGGTTGTGCCAGAGCTTTGAGGTCCTGTCTTGGGCATGCATTGTTTTTTCGAGTGGCACTTTGAGGTCCTGTTGAGAGGGCGTGCAATTTTTGGTCTCATGTTGGTCGAGGTCTCCATCGATGTTGTTGCTTTCTGGTTTTGTTGATCTGAGGTTTTCATACCTCTCTGACCTGCTCCTTCCGACCACTTGGGTTGTTTGGGATTGCATATTTGGGGTCTTTCTTGTTATGAACTCTCTAGTCTGGGGTTTTTTCTGGCCCAGTTGGGGTTTATTATCCAGTTCTTGCTTCTTCTTTTTACTTTATGGCATCCCAACCAAATTTTTTCCCCTTGGGATCTTTCTACCCATCCTTGGGTTGTACTAAATGCACCTACAAAATGTAATTTGGTTCTATCCTAATGAATATAATTATGANATATATATATATATATATATATATATATATATATATATATATATATATATATATATATATATATATATATATTATTAATGTATTGGTGGCCATGGATATTGATCGATTTATATTTTTATGATTAAATTTTTTATAAATTTAATTAAGTTTGAAAAATATATATTAGTTTTTATAAATGTTAATAAAAATATAAAATTATAATTAATAAAAATAAAAATTGATATTATTATAATTATTATTTTTGGTGAGTAAACAATTCTATTTATATTTATCACAGTAAGGAGAAATTGTACAAAATCCACTAAGCTATTGGCTTGTTACTAGGGAAAGTAGACCAACATCAATGATATAAGTCAGTTGTCCAAAGAATTTGAGCAAGATTTTGAATTCTAACTAAATTGGTGATGCCAATGAGCCAATCTAGATTTCTAATATTCATGTTATAGTCAGAGTTTAAACACCTAGGAAACTGGTACAAAATCATAAAAAATTCCAGCATGCAGAAAATTAATTTAAAGGAGCATCGCCCACCCCCAAGGATTGTCCATTAGTCGGAGGTTGGGGGTTTCCTTAAGGTTGAGTGGCATCTAGATGTACCTGAGGAGGAAGCCCAGAGCTGATATCTTGAGTTGCCGCAACACTTCATCCCACTGTAGGAGTACTTCCTCACGCTCCTCGTACCGGTCCTGTAGGATTTTTCCTACGAGCGTCTTGATGTGCCAATACAGATCAAATGTTCTCAAATACTTGGTGTCTCTCTCTCTAGAGCTCCCTGCGTGAGGGATCCAATCGCCCATCTCAATGTTAATATCCCAATCATGGATAGCTCATCTTTCAAGGTGGATGGCGTTCTCAACATTCTCAATTCCATCCCTTTATATGAGGTAGGTTTGTTCCCAAAACTCATCGACCGAGGCATGAGCTTGGTGTTGCACTCTGGTGATGACAGGTTCAAGGATAGAGTTGTTGGAGTTGGAGGGGTCATGTTGAGACCTGCGACCACGACAATAACCGTGACCAGGTGACATTGTTGAGTGCAAACAGTCAGGGTGAAACAACACATAGGTTAGAGTCATCACTAGGTTAGACATCTGGCAGATGGATAGAGCAAAGCATACACGAAGGGGAGACCCAACTTCCCTATTTATCAATATTTGAACCCACAACAACCCCAAATATCCATTGTAAGCTATGATTCGAAAACGACAAGTTGGTCCTTTACCTTCCAAACTCTAAGAACCAGTTGGGATGGCCCTTCTTCTAGAATGATGGGGTTTACAATTGCATAGAGTCATATTGGAGTGGAATTGCGCCTTGATGAGGTGAAGAGTACCCGTCGTAACTTGTATTAAACATTGCATTGATAACCCATATACTCGACATTCAAACCACTGTCCTTCGCCTCCTCCACCCGCGTGTGATCTGTCATTTTCATCTAGATTGTGCAGGAGCTGACCATGTGTTGGTTTGGTCCAGGATCAACAACTATTCGCTTCCCTGACATGACATCCGGGGGAATTATTATTATTATTTCGATAAATATATATTTCTCGTCTCAATATTAGATATTCATTTGTTCTTTCATCCTTTTATTAAAATGAAATCATTTAAATATTAATTGATATTATTTTTAAATAATAATCAATATGTCAAATCTAGCAAGCCCGATTGGATTTTGAGGATTTCATTTTGTAAGGTGACCAAGGTTCGAAACTCATGAAAATGGGAAGGAGACACCCAAAAAAATCCAACCATGTTAAGAGTTGATGTGGCCAAGCCAAGTGCAAAAACATACAATGAATATACCTCACTTAATGAAATGTTTTACATCCATTACTTCTCATGATTTAAATTGAAGTGTGATAGATCAATGTTTTTATCAAAGTATTTGATAAAACTCGATACGTGTAGAAAATCATGAAAAATCCAAGCTCTGCCAAAGATCCTCCACAATAGTATCATGTGAGAAAAACTCCTTGGCTCTAATAAAGACATCTCCTCTCTCCTCTTTAACAAGTACGACTTAGCGTTTAATCACAAAACCTAATCTCCAAGTCTCCAAGGAATGAAACCCCAAACCTAGTATTCAATATGCTCCCAATGCTCCAAGAAACCCTTGTGCCTCCCAGACAAGAGAGATGATGTACAAAGAATAAAATCCAAGAGAAAGAGAGACCAAATTTCTCTTTGCAACACATCCTTCCTAAGGTTTCCTCATGAAACCATAATGCTCCATCTCTAAAAGTCACCGAGGGTTGAGACAGGGGTGTCCTCTTTCACCACTATTGTTCCTTCTTGTTATTGAATGCCTTAGTAGACAGATGAAAAAGGCAGTAGATAATGGATCTTTCAAAGGCATAAAGGTAACTGTTGAGACTTTTATTTCACACCTGTTATTTGTTGATGATGTCCTCATCATGGGTGATGCAAATTATGAAGAATGGTCTTACTGTCACTCTCTTTTAGGGAATTTATGTAAAGCATATGGTATGGTCGTTAATAGTCATAAGTCTTGCTTCCTAGCTCAGAACATTGCTCCAGATTTAGCATGTAAAATGAGGACATATTTTAATATACAATTTATAGATTTTGAGGAAGGGATGAAGTATCTTGGATACTATTTCAAGGAAAATAACCATAGAGTGGTTGTCTAGAATTGGATAGTTAAATTGAGAAGAGAATTGGATGTTGGTCATTTCGATGGCTATCCCTAGGAGGTAGGCTTGTTTTAGCAAAAGCAGTTCTACAAAGTATTCCTGTGTACTGGCTCAGTTTGGTCAAGATCCCTTCAACCACTATGCATAGAATCCAACAATTAATTACAAATTTTATATGGAGAGGATCCATAAAACAAAACGGTTTTCATCTAGCTAAATGCCAGAAGATCGTGCTAGCAAAGGAGAGCGGAGGTTGGGGTTTACAGAATTTAAAGTGGTTTTCTCTATCCTTAGCTGCAAAATCATGTTAGAGGGGGCTCTTTGGCGACGGTCTGTAGAGTATAGTGTTGAGGAAAAAATACCTGAAAGGTATTGATGTGCCATATTTGATCAGAAGGAATGATTTCAAATACTTTGTTGCTTCGGTCATTTGGAGAAACCTTATGTCATCTATGCCAATTATACTGAGGTGGACGACCTGCACTGTAGGTTGTGGTAAACAAATAAATCTAGGCCTGTATGCCTTTGTTGGAGGGAATGACTCGTGGTTTCTTTCAACTTCCCTTATTTCCCATCTTCATAATTTGAATATTTATTATCTAGCTCAAGCTGCTCTTCCTAATGGATCGACACACTCGACAATTTGGATAGACTCTAAGCATCTTAAGCTATCATGTGATCTGTCTTTGGAATGGGACAACTTCATCCTTTCTCTCCGAACTAATGGCATCTCTTTAAATGAATCCTGTGACAAGCTTGTATGGTCATGTAATCGGGCTTTGGGAACTGCCATTGTAAAGCTAGCTTACCGGTCCATTTTATTTTCCAATTTAAAGGGAGAAAACCGATGGTTGTTCAAGGCCATTTGGAATGTTAATGTTCTGAGTAAGATCATTTGTTTTATATGGTTATGTCTAATGGATAGTTTACTTACATGTGTCAATATCAACGTAGAGGAGGAAGTGGGCCAATAGCATGCAACTTATGTCTCAATGATGAAGACTCAACTGATCATCTTTTTATTCATTGTGCTATTTCTAAATTTATTTGGAAAGAGGTCTTTTCTTATCTGATGATTTATGATGAGTGGGGAGAAAAGGGATTGGAAGATAATCTCCTTAAATGGTTCATTAAATATCCAAGGTTGAGACATATTCCTTTCCTTGTGATTTGGGGTATTTGGAAGTACCAGAATAAGATGTTATTCGAGAATTGGGCTAGACAAGATTCAACCATAGCAAAAAAAATTCTTCTGTCTATCCAGGAATTTCATGATGAGACAAAGCCTGATAGTCTGGATTGTATCCTCAGTCCAGTATATTTTGATGATTCACCTATTGGGTTCTTCGATGGTGCTGCTATAGGAAATAGTTGTGGTATTGGTATATGCCTTAAATTAAGTAGCGACCACATTTTCAAAGCATATTTTGCAGGAGGAGAAGAGAATAATATGAAAGTTGAGCTCCTAGGATTATGGGGGCTATTACATCTTGCTTCTCTGCTATCTTTGAGCAGTTTGATGGTCGACGGAGATTCCAAATCAACTATAGATTGCATAAAAGGTGAAACAAAACTAAATTTTTTATATCTTAGTCCCTGGCAAGAGAGGATCATAAAACTTCAAGACAAATTTGAAAGACTCAACTTCATGCATGTTCACAAAAATTTCAACTATGTTGCTGATTAACTTTCCTAAAAGGCCTTGAATTGTCCTCCCAAGTGGTTTTTTATTGAGGAGCTGGTTGAAGGAGCAGTTGCTCATGCAGACATAATCCCTATGTATTAGATACTTGTTGTACTTTTGGTCATAGTATTTTAGGCCACGCCTATGTTTTGATGGAACTAATGTAAATATGTGGACACAAATGCATAAATTCTGGATGTTTTAGTTTTTTGTGATGAAGATAAGTATAGAAGAACTCATGGACTTTTCTTTAGTCTGTTTTGAGAAATATAGAAACAAAGCATAATGTAAACATACCATGTATTTTTGAAATTTTCACTTGATTCTTAATAAAATAGCAGTGAGACTGCTTTTTCTGCGTGAAAAAAAAGAAAAAAAAATACAAATATTTGATACTTTAACTTGTTTATGTTTTGAAAAGTAAATGAACCATACCCATTGCTTTTCATGACTTCAATGGAAGTGTGAGACATGGTTGCTGCAATTAAATATATTTAAAAAAAAAATACAATATTGATAATTAAAAAAAAACCATATAAATTAGGCATATGAAATCATTTCAAAGTTTTGTTTTGTATGCTTTATTTTTCTAATATCGAAGAGTTGGAGTACAAAGTTTTAATTATATAAGTTCCCATTTTTTCAGAATTTGAAGATCTTAAGTTTGGCATATAAATCTTCTGGAATACTTATTTAGAGTTATAAAATATGTTAGAAAACATCATAAGATTCATCTCGTGCTTGTTCCCCGCGAATAACTATGTCTCCAAATGTTAGCATATGTTCTCGTTCTTAATTTTTACGTCGTAGAAAATGCTGGAATCATGACGTTTCGAATAATTTAGGCCATATACTTAGCTTGTGGTAGTGGAGAATTTTATGATGATCCACTATCCTTTTTTTTTCTATGGTTGATGGGCGTTGTCTAAAATTAAATAGATATTTTAATTAGAAAAGTGTCAAAACTTAAAACGTTTAGTCTGAGTTTTCTCTTTTCTATTATTTATCGCTAGTGTCTTCAAGAAATACTTTGCTAAATATTGAAGGTGAAATTTGTGTTCACCATCTATAGCATAATAGCTTCGAAGAATCAAAGTGTTAATAGAAAAAAATCAAATGTTTATTTGTTTATATTTTTGGAGTTTTGGAATTGACTTGGGGATACCTAGGTTATGGTAGTGATCATTTAGGTGGAGTGGACTCGGAGGAGCACATGGATTAGGAGGAGAGATGGAGTCCATGTGGGATTTTAGCAAAGCAACATGGACACATTTTCTATAACAACATCAACTTGGAGCCTTGATTGTGTATGACATCACCTTAGAGCTTGACATGTGTACCTTTGGAGTGTAGCGATTCACATGTGTGGACATACTTGTTTTATAGTCTAAGGGTGTTTGTAAGGGTTGAGGCCCACTTGTCTATTGTTGGCCTCGGTTACCTCTCATATATATATAGAGGAAGGATAAAGTGCTTTCTTTCACTCATTGTTGTTCATCTTGTGTTTAGAGATGGAGCATTATGGTTTCATGAGGAAACCTTAGGAAGGATGTGCTGCAAAGAGAAATTTGGTCTCGCTCTCTTGGATTTTATTCTTTGTACATTATCTCTCTTGTTTGGGACGCACTAGGGTTTCTTGGAGCATTTGGAGCATATTGAATACTAGGTTTGGGGTTTCATTCCTTGGAGACTTGGAGATCAGGTTTTGTGATTAAACGCTAAGTGGTACTTGTTAAAGAGGAGAGAGGATATGTCTTTCTTAGAGCCAAGGATTTTTTCTCACGTGATACTATTGTGGAGGATCTTTGATGGAGCTCAGGTTTTTCATGGTTTTCCATAGTTACGGTTTTGTAGAGTTAGAAGATTGTACTATCCTTGGGATGAGGTTATGGTATGTACATGTACTTCATCTTCATACATAAATATGAAGTTTCTAGCTATCCAAAATTGTCTTAATTGSATATTTGATTTTCAACATTCATTATCTTATTGGTTTGGTAATTTCCAACACTAGTTTGTCATGTTGATTTGACATAAGTAAGGTTGTAATTGTTAAGTGATTTAACATTAGTATGGGAGATAATAGGACATATTTACTACTATAAATCTGCATTAATTTAGTGATTCTAAATTTGATTTCATGTTTGGAAAGTGTGCCCTAAAGGTTGAAACTTGTTGTCATATGTTTGGTATCATAACTCTCAAATCACGTAGTGGATTGAGGTTAAAGTGAATTAAAATATTGTTTGATTTTTTCCTATTGTAATTTATATTTTAGATCATTTCTAAGGCTAAATACTCATAGGGTTTGGCTCAAGGAAACCTCTAGCGCAAGATGAAATTTCATAATTTTCATTAATAATCAAAATTATGAAATTTCTACAAGGTATTAGAGCTATTTTGACTGAGATCACTCTCTTGGTGAAGAGGGAATTGATATTTTAGTTATTGGACCTAGGAGAGTTTGTTAGGTGGTGAAACCTTAGTGTGCTTAAGATGAGTACTTCCACCCATAAGATGTTTTGATGGGTTGTAACCCTAGTTTCTCTTGTGATGAGAATATGTTTCCACATGTGATAGGTGATAAATCTACTACATGGATTTTCTTATGAATTTAATTTTTAGTAGGTGTGATGCCTATGAGGACCTATGATAGGTGGTTAATTTTTTCTAGGGATTAACAATATGTTTTTTTCCTATAAGAGGTGGTGGAGCTACCTGATTATTGACTACTATGGATTTATTTTCAATGCATGAGATGTTGAGGAGGACCTGTGATAGGTGGTTTATTTTTTCTAGCGGATAAGTGTGTTCTACTTCATTTATGGATGACATGGATTTATTTTCAGTTGGTGAGATGCCTAGCAAGACTTTTGATAGGTGTCTAATTTTCTCTAGTAGATACTAGTGTATTTTCACTTGTGATAGGTGGAGGATATTTTTCATTGATGGTTGGTATGTGGTCTATATTTCAGTGGGTGTGATACCCATGAGGACCTATGACAGATGGTTGATTTATCCTAGTACATACTAGTTTTGGGGTGGACTAATGCTTGTGATAGGCGTGGTTAACCATTTGCTTTTTTTTTTATTTTGCAACCTAGGATGGGTTGATTCATTATTTGATAGATTCATGATTATTGATTGATCTATTTTGGTTTATTTGTGAAGGCAACCTTTCTCAACTTTAGTGTTTGTTGCAGATGGAGGGATATTTGAATGCTATCCCTAGGGTATAGTATTGGTTCTACATCATGTACTTTTATGGAGAGAATTATCAAGGATATGATAGATAGTGTGATGCTAAGTTATTGGTGATATTGTGCATCTATACCTATGGTGGTGGAATTGGTCCTTGATTTCAAGCTTACAACTGTTGGAACTAGTGATGAGTACCACATCCATGGTTGTTGGATTGTCTAAGATAGAAGGATTTGACCATGATGTTACTCTTGCTTCAATATTCTCTTAGACAATGGGATTTTACCAACATGAGTTTATTTCTTCATTTGCTGACAATTTTGAGGTGCATGAGAGGGATTCTCACATTCATATTTGATGATGGATATTTTATTATTGTTTCCTCTTTCCCTTTCCCTTGATATTTCAGGGTCGATGAGTTGAGATGTATGTAGATTTCATCTTGTGATTTATTGGATATGATCCACTTGTATTGGTATTGTATGGAGATGTGATTATCTTTACATGATGTCCTAGGCAACTCTTGATGGGGTTCCATAGTATTTTGGCTCATGATGATGAATTTAGGGATGCTATGGTTTTTTATAGGTTATTATTCATGTCTTCCTTTCTCTGGAGTGATTTCATAGTCCAACAAGAAGTAGTGATCTAGGGTTATGTTCCTTGAATTTCATAGATGGTCATTGTTCTTTTGAAACTCCTAGTAGATGGGAAGAGGGAGTAGCTTCTTTTGTGGTGTAAACCAAGTTACATTGTTGTATTCTTCTTGCATGTTCATGATCTAGAGGCCAAGTTTTAGATTACTTGGAGAGAGAAACACCTTCGTGAGTAGTGATTACTTAGATGTTGAGGTGTGTGGACCTATCACTTGTGGGTGTGAATTTTGTAGAGAAGGTATAATGTTATATCATGATGAAGAAGTATTCTTTCAACTTTGTGGAAGCAATGGAGTTACAAGATATATTTTTAGATGGAATTTATGGTTGTTATTGAAAAACAATTTTCTCATAAAGAGGGAGTGTTAACTTTCAGGTTTACTCCAAAAGTGTTTCCACCTTGCAAGGAGAGTGCAATGTCTCCTATCCCCTTGGTTATGATTCATGAACACATGGATGTATTAGTTTAGGTCAATGCTTAACCTTGGTTAGAGTGTTGGTATGGTGTATTTTCTCAAGAGGTTGATCATTGACCAACCCATTAGATGCAAACAATAGGGTAGTCGATTGCTTGACTAGGAGAGGTACCTACCTACAGTGAGCAGTGATGGGCACTTGGAGGAGGGTATGTAACCCTTGAAGTTTGGGACCATGTGATATGAGGTACATGGTGTATGGATGAGCACTTGGTTAGTTAGGTATGGACATGCACAGGTGGGGGTGGCTTGTTCTTGATTTTCTATACCTTGATTGGATTCTTATGTGCATTTCTTCTTTGGAGTGTTGGAGACCTCGTGACAACAAGTTACTTGCTTGGAGGATGCATTACATTGGAGGAAGAGAGTTAGACATTCTAGAGGGGGGCGTTGAGCCCTATATGGCATTGGGTTGATTGGATTCTTGCATGAGACTTGGAGTTGGCTTGGGGATTCCCAAGTTATGATACTGATCATGTAGGTGGAGTGAACCCAAAGAAGCACATGGCTTAGGAGGAACGATGGAGTCAATGTGGGATTGTGGTAGAGGAGTGTGGAAACATATTGTGTAGTGAAATCACCTTGGAGCTTGACATTGTACCCTTGGAGTGTAGTGATTCACAAGTGTGGGCCTACTTGTTTGTACTAGGTTGTTTGTAATTTAGGCCCACTTGTGTAATGTTTTCCTCCCATACCTCTCTTATATATAAGAAGGAGAGAGTCCTTTATTTTGATCACTATGTATTGTTCATATTGTTTTTAGATATGGAGCGATAGGGTTTCATGAGGAAACTATAACAAGGATGTGATGAGAAGAGTAATTTTGATCTCTCTCTGTTGGGATTTCTTCTTTATACCATTATATCTCTTGTCTTGGAGCACTTGGAGCATATTCAATACTAGGGTTAGGGTTTCATCCCTTAGAGTCCTAGATATTAGGGTTTTGTGATTAAACCTTAGGTGGTACTTGTTGAAGAAGAGAGAGGAGATGTATTTATTGGAGCCAAGGAGTCTTCTAGTGTGATACTAGTTTGTGGATGATCTTTGGTGGAGCTAGGGATTTTCATGGTTTTCCCTAATTAGGGTTTTGGAGATATGGAGGATTGTACTAGTCTCAGGATGAGGCTATGGTATGTACATGTACTTCATATTTATACATATATATGAAATTTCCAACTGTCCAAAATTGTCACAATTGTAGATTTAATTTTTAACAGTTCGATTATCGTCTTGGTTTGGTAATTTCTATCACTGGTCGGTCATGCTAATTTAATATAAGTGAAGGCTTTAGTTTTTTAGTGATTTAACATTAATATAGAAGATAATAAAGTAGATATACTACTATAAATATGCAATTGCAATGATTCCAAATCTAATTTTATGCTTGGAAAGTGTACCCTAAGGGATAAAAATTGTTGGCATATGTTTGGTAACCTTACTCTTGAATTTCCTAGTGGATTAGGGTTGAAGTGAATTGAAATATTTTCTATTGTTTTCTGCTATAATTTATATTTTAGAAAATCACTAAGGATGAATATTCATAGGGTTTGGATCTAGGAAATCTTCAGTGTGAGGTGAAATTTTAGAATTGCATTCAAAGTCAGAACTCCAAAATTTATACAATCTTGTGATTGTTGTCTCCTAGCATGATGTGGAAGATTGTGAATCCTTCTCACACAACTAGTGATAATGGTACGTGGAACCTGCAAATAATCCACTTCCCTTCCTCTAACAAATTTTATGAATAATTATGATGCAAAAGTTTGGCTAAGTTTCATGTGTATTGTTGGGCCATCTCATTTTCTCCACCATAAGACATAATATTTTATCTCATGTTCATGTGTGAACCCAATGATTAATAATAGTAATATAGCTTTAGGAAAAATTATGCATGGAGGAAACACCCAATAGTTTATAACGTTATTTCCCATCTTCTAATGAATTGCATCCAAGTTTAATCCAACATGTTGATTGGATCAAACTCTCAACAAAACATAAAAAAATGATCAAACATGATCTAACAATCCAAAAGATAACTGATAAAAACCCTTCCTATATGTTGGGGAAATGGGTGGAACCTGTAATGAAACAGACAAAAACTTCTACAAATAATCAAAGAGGAATAAAAACATTTCAAAGACAAAAGGTGGTGTCTAAAGACACCATTACAACACTTAAGCAAAGTGCATTGTGATAAGAACGTCACAATGCATATTGGATATTGACATCTCCATATGATATAAACTCGATCACTTGATGATAATGACCCAATGGTTATGTTGTTTATAACCTCAAGATCTAACCATCTTCCATAGAATTAGGAAGATCTTGTCCACATATAATTGTCGGTTGTTAGAGTTGACTCCGTCAAATCTATTCCATCGAGTTGGCTTGACAAGGATGCTCGACCCGACCACCCATGCATCCAACTTTTATTTGATCGTTGGGTTGGTCGATCTACCACCCGACTATCTTCGACTGCTAGTCGATTGTCCGATCGACAAGCATGTCGACTACTTGACTGACCGATGTAGAGATCTAGTCGATCATCCGGCCGAATGTATCCAGATGTAGGTCGAACTCTTGACCAACTGAATCCAAGAGAAGTGTGTTGAACCATCAATGCTTGATGTTCCAACACCCCCCGTCCCCATCAACACATGTCTCTAGAGATTCAGGAGGAGAAATTACACCATCATGACACCCCCCCATAATTGCAACTTCTTGAAGCTTGAGCATCATACGAAGCTTGGTAAATATAACTTCAGCTAAAGGTTTCGTGAAGATATCAACAACCTAGTTATCCGTGCTACAATATTCAAGAGAGACAACATTCTCATGAACTAACTATCTCAAATAGTGAGCATGGAGCTCAACGTGCTTCATATTATTGTCGAAACATGATTTTAAACAACTTGTATGGCACTTTCATTATCACAGTAGATTGTAATGGAGGTCTGAACATGCAGACTGAGTTCACCCAGAAGTTGGCAGATCCATACTGCTTCAATACCTGCTTGAACGGTGCCACAATATTCTACTTTTGTAGTCAACAAGGACACTACCTTCTGTTTCTTGCATGACCACACCAACATTCCAGTGCTAAAGCAAAACACATAGCCAGAAGTGGACTTTCGATCATCACCGTCGCCAGCCCAATTGAAGTCAGTGAAGCCGACTAGCGAATATAAACTTCAACAATACTTGATACCAAATTGAGTGGTACTGAGATAGCGGACAAGTTGTTTGAATTCTTTCTAGTGGCTTTTTGTAGGGTCTTGCATAAATTGAGAAACCACACTAACAAAAAAGGAAATGTCAGGTCGACTATGAGTGAGATAAATAAGATTGTTGACTAGTTTTCGATAGAGTGTAGCATTGACTGCGAGTGTTTGACAAGTTTTGGTGAGTTTTACTCCATATTGAAAAGGAGTAGCACAGGGCTTACAATCAACCATCTTAAAATGTGTCAAAATATCCATCACATTTTTAGACTGAGAAATGAAAAATTCGTCACATAGTGGTAATACTTGAAGACCAAAAAAATGACGTAGAGTGCCAAGATCTATCATGTCAAAGGAGTCAACAAGTTGTTTCTTCAATCTAAGAATGAGGTCAATATTATTGCCAGTAATGAGAAGGTCATCAACATATACAACAAAAATCAAGTTGTCTCCATTGGAATGGATCACATACAATTTGTGATCAGATTCACAACATTTGAAACCAAGTTAAAGAAAGAAACTATCAATCTTGTCATACCAAGCTTGGGGAGATTGCTTCAGATCACAAAGAGACTTCTTGAGTCAATAAACCAAGTTAGAATATGTCACAAAAATAGGTGGTTGTTCCAAGAATATTTCTTCAACTGGTCTCCATGAAGAAAGGTACTCTTCACATCCATCTAATGGGTTTTCCATCCAAAACGAGCAACAAGGGAAATAACCAGTCGAACATAGTTCATCCTTGCTACAGGGTAAAAGGTATTAGTGTAGTCAATACCTTCTTTTTGAGAAAATCCCTTTGCAACCAAGTGTTCTTTATGTCACTCAACAATACCTTGAGAGGTAAATTTGGTCCAGTAAACCCATCGACACTTCACAATGTTCTTTCCTTGGCATGTTGATTTTGACTTCGAGTTTGTCATCCAGAGGAAATATCACTGGCATCAGCTCCAACAACTTCAATTTTCTTGGTATCCCATCTGGGTAGACAAGAAATAGATGAGATTTTTTTCATTGCAGAAGGTTGATCAAAATTTAGAACAATTTTAATCGACAGAGGTTGCAGTCCAGTCGAAACATATATCAAAGGACTAGTAGATGCGAAGGTCGATGGTTGAGTCAAAACAAGAACATAGTTATATTGTCTAGTTGAATGACTGAAAAATGGAACATGAGAACCAATTTAAAATACAACATCAAAGAGATCATCCTGCAACAATCCAGAGGAGGCATTCAACAACTCAATGCCAGAAGACTTCTCATCAAACCTCACATTTCGTCAGATAATTATTTTCTGTTTGACAGGATCAAACAATCGATAGGCTTTCTACTCTTTAGAGTATCCCATCATGATGGAAGCATGAATCTTTGCATCCAACTCCTTTATGTAGTCATAAAAAATATGAGCCCAAGAAACACATCCAAACACAGAGGTGGCTGACTGAAGGATTATTTCAACACTATCGTTCAATTGGAGTCATCGAAGGAAAAACTCGAGTCGAGATGTGATTGAGAAGATAGTTTTCCCAAGACACCACTTTAACTGAGAAGCAAGGAGGCATATCTTTATCCTGCAAAAGACATATATCTATTTCAACTAACGTCTGATTCTTGCATTTTGCAACACCATTCTACTGAGGTGTGTGAGGAACCAACTACTTCCAGTCAATACCATATTGAAACGTGTATTCTTCAAAAGGTCGATTTACATACTCACCACCATTTTCTGATCTTAGGCACTTGATGGGTAAGCCACAATGTTTTTCAGAAAAGGCTCTAAACTCATTGAACTTTTCAATGGAAAGGTTCTTGTTCTTAAGAAAATAGACCCATGTGAAATGAGATAAATCATCAATGAAAGTCAAAATGTACCTTGCACCTACCAGTGAAGGTAGATTGATGCAGTGAACATCATTGTGAACCGACTCCAATAGGTTTTGTGCTCACCACGTTTTGATAGAGTCGAAAGGTGTCTAATGATGTTTTCCAAGAACATAACCTTTATAGATTCCTTTAGGGGGAAACACTTTAGGTAAAAAAGAAACCATGTTCTAAGTTTCCATTGCCCGCAGGCTTCAAAAATTCAGGTGTTTGATTTGCTCATGCCAAATTTGAATTTTCTCATTAATGTGAGAAACAAGAGCATACAATATTTCACTTTTGGGTCGAGTCATGTCACATAATTTATACAAATTGTCCTTCCGGTCAAGAAGCCCTTCAACAAAAAATGACTTTCCTTTATTCAAATCACAAACATAGAACCGATCTAGCCAAAATTCCACAATATTATATGCCTGTGTTAATTGAGAAACAACCAACATATTGGCATTGAGGTTTGGCACATGACATGTGTGGAAAATTTTCCCATTTTGACAAGTAACATCACCCTGACCAACAATATCTAGAGAAAAATCATTAGCAACATAGATCTTCCTTTCCTTAGCTTCATCTAACATTGTGAACAAGGATGTATCCTTAGCCATGTGATGAGTGAACCCAGAGTCAACTACCCATTCATTCTGCACAAAATGAGACAACAAGGCAAGAGAAGTTCTGACTTGGAAGGTGAAATTATCAGCGGGTCGGCGTTCAGAGGACATATTTTCTTCCATACGTTTAACCTTCTCCTATAAATCATCTATCTTCTTATAACATACTTTCTCCACATGTCTACTCTTTCCATAGTAATAACATGTCTTCTTCTTTCGACTTCTTTGGGGTGCATCTATATATCCCTTAGGTTTCTGGTCATGGCATCCAAGTCTCTGTTTAGAGGTATAAAATTGTACTCTATCCCTGGGATCCAACTTGCTCTTTCCCTTGAGAAAGTGGGCTTGATGTTTACCACCAAGCTTTCCTTCTTCAAGCAATTTGTTCTAATTAGTAATCAAAAGGCCAAAAAGAGCTTCAAAGGTGTAATCATTACCATCTTCCTTGCATGCTTTCCAGTTGGTGCAAAAATTTGACACGAACATGTCAAATGGTGTTCTTAATTCTTCGGTACTAACTCAATGAGTTTTCCATCCTTCTTCTGAAAGTTATTTCCACATTCACACAATTTCAAATGGAGTTATTTGACACGTGTCAAATAGTCCTATATTCTATCAAAAGATTGAGGATTGATAGATATCAACTCTTTCTACAATTGCATGACGTGACTCTCATCGAATCAATCGAGCAACGACTTCAACTTCTTCTAGACTTGATGAGGGAAGTCGATTATGCTGAGGTGAAACTGAATCTCCCATGAGATATATGTCTTGATGACCCCCACAACCTCATCCTTCTTGCCATCAACAATCTTCATATACTACCACAATCCTTTACTCTTGAACAAGGTTTCCATGTCTAGTTCCCATACTACATAATTTGATCCATTCAGAACAACAATATCAATCTTCAAATCCATCTTCGATATCTAGATAGAAAGTTTTGTTTCAAAGGTTCCAATCGACAAACCACAAGCACAGAGTCAATCACACAACAAATCCGACTCAACAAGGTTTGCAGATAATGTGCGAGGTTTTAAACTATTGAATCTGATACCATGTTGGGGAAAGGGGTGGAACCTATAATGAAATAGAAAGACAATTTTGTAGATAATCGAAGAGGAATAAAAAAAAATTGAAGACAAAAGGTGTTTAAAGACATTGTTACAACACTTAAGAAAAGTGCACTGTGATCACAATGCATATTAGATCTTGATATATCCATATTATATCAACTTGATTGCTTGATGATAATGACCCAATGCGTCTGTTTTTATAGCCTCAAGATCTAACTAATTTTCATAGAATTAGGAAGATCTTGTCCATGTATAATTGTCGGTTATTAGAGTTGACTCCATCAAATCCATGTTGTTGAGTCGGCTCAACAACGGTGGTCGACTCGACTGTCCATGTATCTAACTTGTATTTGAGTGTTGGTATGGTCGATCTACCACGCAAATATCTTTGACTACCAGTCGATTGTGTGACGGACATGCATGTCGACTACTCGATCAATTGATGTAGATATCTGGTCAAACACCCAACCAACTGTATCCAGATGTATGTTGACCACTCAACTGACTGAATCCAGGAGAAGTGTGATGAACCATCAATGCTTGATGTTCCAACACTATCCTCAACCCAAACAACAATTCCTAGTCATGTAGAAAGATATATCTTATACCCTTGTCAATCTTGACTTTAAACCATCTGATACATTGGGGGTCGTGGGCCCTTAAATCTCTTCTATGTTCAATCATATGATTCCTAATCCTTCTAGAATTTTTTTAATAAACCTTTAGTTGGTTGATTTCAATTTAAACTCTATTCCATTATGGCCTTGCAACTCATATGCAGTAGAATGTTCCATGCCACCTCTTATGGCCTCAACCTACACAAAATGCACATGATGGTGGAAATTCTTGTGCCCAATGTCAATAATGGCTTTCTTGCCTTACTTGCGCTCAATCACGACCTCAACACCAACACTATCAATTTTCTCACTCTCACCCTCCATCACTACAATCCCATAGTGTTAGAGAGTGACCTCCACAATAACAATTTGAATGACCTTAATGTCCTCCATTTAATCAATATGAAATGAGGAAGTTGGAGAGGCAATGCAAGATGAAATGATTTATTAAAGTAATGCATTGGGTGATAACTCCTCTAATGTTCCTTC
>ML845495.1:5503-36648 GCA_009831015.1 Picea engelmannii | reverse complement strand
GTCTCTGTTTAGAGGTATAAAATTGTACTCTATCCCTGGGATCCAACTTGCTCTTTCCCTTGAGAAAGTGGGCTTGATGTTTACCACCAAGCTTTCCTTCTTCAAGCAATTTGTTCTAATTAGTAATCAAAAGGCCAAAAAGAGCTTCAAAGGTGTAATCATTACCATCTTCCTTGCATGCTTTCCAGTTGGTGCAAAAATTTGACACGAACATGTCAAATGGTGTTCTTAATTCTTCGGTACTAACTCAATGAGTTTTCCATCCTTCTTCTGAAAGTTATTTCCACATTCACACAATTTCAAATGGAGTTATTTGACACGTGTCAAATAGTCCTATATTCTATCAAAAGATTGAGGATTGATAGATATCAACTCTTTCTACAATTGCATGACGTGACTCTCATCGAATCAATCGAGCAACGACTTCAACTTCTTCTAGACTTGATGAGGGAAGTCGATTATGCTGAGGTGAAACTGAATCTCCCATGAGATATATGTCTTGATGACCCCCACAACCTCATCCTTCTTGCCATCAACAATCTTCATATACTACCACAATCCTTTACTCTTGAACAAGGTTTCCATGTCTAGTTCCCATACTACATAATTTGATCCATTCAGAACAACAATATCAATCTTCAAATCCATCTTCGATATCTAGATAGAAAGTTTTGTTTCAAAGGTTCCAATCGACAAACCACAAGCACAGAGTCAATCACACAACAAATCCGACTCAACAAGGTTTGCAGATAATGTGCGAGGTTTTAAACTATTGAATCTGATACCATGTTGGGGAAAGGGGTGGAACCTATAATGAAATAGAAAGACAATTTTGTAGATAATCGAAGAGGAATAAAAAAAAATTGAAGACAAAAGGTGTTTAAAGACATTGTTACAACACTTAAGAAAAGTGCACTGTGATCACAATGCATATTAGATCTTGATATATCCATATTATATCAACTTGATTGCTTGATGATAATGACCCAATGCGTCTGTTTTTATAGCCTCAAGATCTAACTAATTTTCATAGAATTAGGAAGATCTTGTCCATGTATAATTGTCGGTTATTAGAGTTGACTCCATCAAATCCATGTTGTTGAGTCGGCTCAACAACGGTGGTCGACTCGACTGTCCATGTATCTAACTTGTATTTGAGTGTTGGTATGGTCGATCTACCACGCAAATATCTTTGACTACCAGTCGATTGTGTGACGGACATGCATGTCGACTACTCGATCAATTGATGTAGATATCTGGTCAAACACCCAACCAACTGTATCCAGATGTATGTTGACCACTCAACTGACTGAATCCAGGAGAAGTGTGATGAACCATCAATGCTTGATGTTCCAACACTATCCTCAACCCAAACAACAATTCCTAGTCATGTAGAAAGATATATCTTATACCCTTGTCAATCTTGACTTTAAACCATCTGATACATTGGGGGTCGTGGGCCCTTAAATCTCTTCTATGTTCAATCATATGATTCCTAATCCTTCTAGAATTTTTTTAATAAACCTTTAGTTGGTTGATTTCAATTTAAACTCTATTCCATTATGGCCTTGCAACTCATATGCAGTAGAATGTTCCATGCCACCTCTTATGGCCTCAACCTACACAAAATGCACATGATGGTGGAAATTCTTGTGCCCAATGTCAATAATGGCTTTCTTGCCTTACTTGCGCTCAATCACGACCTCAACACCAACACTATCAATTTTCTCACTCTCACCCTCCATCACTACAATCCCATAGTGTTAGAGAGTGACCTCCACAATAACAATTTGAATGACCTTAATGTCCTCCATTTAATCAATATGAAATGAGGAAGTTGGAGAGGCAATGCAAGATGAAATGATTTATTAAAGTAATGCATTGGGTGATAACTCCTCTAATGTTCCTTCCAATATATTAGAACATGCATTTAAATACCAATCTAGTTCATAGGAACAATTAACTACTCAAATTATCAACACTACTTGCATGCCATAGGTATGGAACTTCTATGCAGATGATATTTTATCTTGATCGATGTCGGGTAATGACCCTAATATTTGAATGTTGCATATAAATAAAAAAAAATTAAAACACTGTCATCCAATGCTTGGAAAAATATTGATCATTGTTGGGGAATGCAAAACTAACTTTGATAAATATATTACATATATCAATGAATTTATTATCATATATCAATTATTTTTTGATTCCATATCAACCAATATAAGCAAATAATTTCCATCAATATTTGTGTTGCACTTATATTAGTGGATATTTTTTCATTATGTACCAATGATATTTAGTCATTGTATGGTTTTGTATCAATTGATGTATGTCATGTTGATTGATATATGATTTCATATCAACCAATATATGATTAAATATCAATCATATTCATTTCCATCAATCTCATTGTCACCTTTAGTTGAAAACATCAACCTCCTATTTATTTTTCTCTAAGTTGTCATCAATGCTAGTCAATATTAATTGATATCATTATTTATTTGTTTATAGATATACTCCCTACGATATTAACCAACATGTCCAAATGAAAAAAAAAATGTAACTCAATGGGTAGTATTTTCTAACTAGGTAGCTATGAATTTTGTTATCAGATGATATTGGCCAATAAAGGTTCCCCTTGTCGATTGATACAATGTTCTATATTATGTTATGTATCAAATACTTAAAATATTGTTATAAACCAGAGTACATGCAATGTACACAAGATATGAATGTGGAACATAACTACCAAAGAGATAATAGATATGAATTACACAATAACTCCTTAAAGAATAGGATAAGGTCCTCCAATTTACCCCAATACATCCATATACCCAAATCATATGTTCATATCTCCATAGTGAATATATTCACCTCTCTCTCTCTCTGTCTCTCTCTGTACACACACACACACACACACACACACACACACACACACACACACACACNGAGAGAGAGAGAGAGAGAGAGAGATTTTCTCACTCATTACAAGTGCTGGTCCTTTATTAGGTGTCCAACCCCTATTACATATACATTTACCCCATTAAATATACATTAAAACTCATATATGCCTCCCTTGGGGTCATATCATAGTACCCTCATTCGAAAATATTTGTCCTCAAAGCTTTGTAATTAAGGGTTTTACATGTGATGAAAGAAAGTAATAGTATTTCATTATATTTCTTCTCTCTTGTTTCCACTAATGACGATCCATTCATCCAAATCTAATTATTTTTGGTCTTAATCCTTGATAGTTGGTTGTTGCATAAATTTATTTCCTTTGATTCCACATGTTATTGTTGTAACTTATCCAATTTGTTGCATTTGTTGGTCCCTTATGGTATCTTGTCAAATATTGATTATATGATTCCTTGTTCCATGAATATCATTGATTATTCCATCTTCTTCCATGGTAATGCTGATATAAATCTTCTTGTCTTTCTTGCAAACTTTCTTGGTCATGAGGGTGTCGATTTGGTTTCACCTTTGATGGTTTTTCTTCATTCTACACATCTGTGTTATTGACATTATTTTCAGAGACAATGGAATCCTCTATCCTCTGTGCTTGGTCTTTGATTACTCTATCTTTTGAGATAATACCATCATATTTTTCATGTACATCCTCAAGTTGGAGTTGAACTTCAAGTATTTTCCGGTAACCTTATTGAATCTTGTCTTCCTTCTCCTTTTGAAGTTGTAATATGATTCCATCCATCAAATTATTCCATCCTTCTTCAATTATAGATTGCATTTCTGAATTTACCTCACCATTATTTAAGGCTTCTTCAACCTTGTTGCAAATCTCCTCTTCAATTATTTGGGTAGTATTCTATACAAATTTTCTAGTAATATCTTCATCCTAGTCTTTGGTTCAAATGCTTACAAACGCTTTTTCATATTCTTAACATCGTTAAGTAGGTATTTCTTATGATGACACAACCTTTTGATTTCTTCATCTATATTTTTTAGTGCTTTCCTTAAATCATCCTTTTCTCACTTTGCTTTGCTAATCTTTTCTTGTTTTAATTTTTGAAACTCCATAATCAATGCTTATTAATGGATTGCATATTGGAAAACTCATCACCTTATTTATACTATCTTCTTTTATCTCTTCATTATCCTTCTACACAATTTTTGAAAATTATTTCTTTAACTTCATTTAATTCATCTTGAATTTTATTCATTACCTCCATTTATTAAAATTCTTCTCATGTGGCATCTAAGAGTCTAATATCTTCATAAAGGATTTTCCACCACTTAGAAGTTCCACCCCAAAAACAAAACCTGCCCCAAAAGGATTTATATCATTTTCCTTTACCATCCTCAACCATTCCATAGGATCACTTTCTTTTTCATCTCCACTAAATGTATGTATTGCCATAGAATATTAATTGAGGTCTAACGAAAGCCCTCAACTTTCATCCTTTCTATATTAACAATAATAATCCCAAATAGTTTTATCATTTTTCCAATATATTCTCCCATGTTTTATATTTCCAATGAATTATGATTCACCTCAATATGACATCCTAGTCAAAACTTATTCTAATTTTAAGTTAACATACCTTTTAAAAACCTAATTTGGAGACTATCATGCTAGATGACCTTCAACCTGTTAAAACTTCACAACTTATATTCCCATGTTTTTGAAATTTTTATACAATGTACTCTAAGATGTTATCTTCAAGATCACAATAGTCCCTTTCAATTTGGACCTTCCAAGTGAAAGTTATACTCACATTTCGAAAACTTTATATTTTACCTTATTTCAAGAGAGTGAACTTGTATGTACTACCACATCGCCAATATAAATATGCCTTGTTTGAAGAAGAAAAACCCAAGGATTATCCACTATGATACCAAATCCTTAAATTATTCTAATAAGCCAGAGTACAGATAATGCACACAATATTTGAATATGGATCACAATTCAAAGATATAATAGAGATGAAGTACACAATAAATCATCCTTTAAGAATAGGTAAACCTCCTATGATTAACCCCAATACACCCATTATCTAAATGATATGTTCCTCTGTCCCTAATGACTATATTAATCTCTAGATATAGCTATTTTTCACTCATTGCAAATGTGGGACTTTTATTAGGCCAACCCCTATTACACATACATTTACCCCATTACAAATACACTAAACCCAATATATTCCCCCCTTGGGGTCATATCATATCTTTTGACATTTCCAAATAAAACTCATTTATTTGACCTAAGGTCTACATTTTTCAACTATGTAGTTGGGAATGCCAACGTATATCAACCAATAGTGTGATAATGATATTATATATTATATATTATAGGGAACTTAAGATGACATATACTCTCAATGATCCTTCTAATCCATCCAATTACACTCTATATACAATACATGGAGTCGACAATGATGTTCTTGGCCTAAATTCTACACTCACTACATAAATTGAGCAACCAGTTAAATGAATAAGAGAAACATGACCCTACTACCCTATAGAATATGTTTTTTGATGGAGCTTGCTAAAGAAAATGATCAAGGCCCCAATTAGGCCTATCCTTGTTTGGTATGGTGATGTCCATCGATATGTGGGCTTGGTTTCCATCAAACAGTTTTGAAATCGACTCTAAAGCCAATCCAATTAAATCATTAATCTAATCAAATGTAAACTAATTTATCCTAGTCTAATTTCCTATCCTAATTAAGAGAAAATATAGATGCTCAAGAGAAATAATAATTAATAGTTCATCGTTAAAGTAATTATTAAGCACAAATACATAACATAACTTGTAGAAGATTACATCAACATTCCAACATCTAATGTAATCAATGAAAAGAATATAAGATATTACAATTCCATACATGAAAACAGTTTCAATCACTAGAAATGAAATAACATAAAACATTCACAAAGTAACAAAAGAATAGTCTATTTACTACAATGGAAATGCCTTTCCATTAATCACCATCCTTTAGATCCATTATTAAATTTTGATAATAGTATACAAAATTCAATTACAGATCCTCAAGATAAACAACAAAAAATTCTTGCAAAGAACATAATAGTCTAGTTACATTACAAGAGAAATTTTCCTTCACCCAAAATAAAATTCTCTAGACTTTAGCAGAGTAGTCTGGCCAATATAGCGCCTAAATTCTTTCATCATGAACGCCAACGACTGAAATTTCCTCAAAATTTCCATGATAATGTGTTCTTTCTCCAAACGTCTAGTCCCCCTTTGCTTAGAAGAAAAGTTCTACTTTTAGAATCCCATTTGCTTCAACAATTTGAGTCCATTATCTTCTTCCACTCAATTCCTCTAAAAAGGGAATTACTTAGATTATGTAACAAAATATTCTATTTTTTTATCTCTCTCTCTCAGATTGATTCATATTCCTTCAAATCCACTCCAAAATATATGTTTAATTAGAATCATAGATCCTTCAATCTCGTCCATATTATGAATTGTGTTTCAGCTTGGACATCTGGCACTACCTTTACTCTATTTTCCTACCAAAAAATATAAATAAAATCAAACACAATGATTAAATGAAAAATTTTAGCAAACAAAGGAGATATTGACATATATTTAAAATTAAAGCAATTAAAGATCAATTGGGTATGAAAAGCCCTCATTAGATTATTCCTCATGCTATCAACTTTCCAATGAGCCCTCATTAGATTTGGCAACCATTGATCATTTCCTCAAGTGAATCTCGACCATAGATTTGCGAGCTCGGGGATTTATCCCACATGCACCAGAGTTTTCAAACATGAATGGTTTATATAGTTTAACCCTCCCCAAATGATTTATGTGCAAAGTCACTAGAGTTATAGACTACGACACATATGTTAACCTTTCAGATGCTAACACGTAGTATACTCGGGATCTGGAACATCCAGGAGATAAGAATAGTCACAAGGGTGAAACACCTGGAACCAGATTGTAATTTCAGTGAGGAGAAGACATCCGACATCCCAAGAGAAATGAACCTTAATGAAAGACCCAGATCCGGATGAAATTTAGGACATGACATGTAGATGGCACATAGGCTCACACATCAACGGGACCTAGAAGTTATGTAGGATAACCGCAAGACCAAATGGGAAACCCAATCTGACGCGGAGGTGAAATGGCAGGTGGCCAGGTGATGAGCTAGAGGATGACATGGTCATCCGGGATCTGGGATATTGAGTAATGCAATATAATAAAAGTAACTCTGGATGCTCAGATCTAGACTACACCTAGGACAGGACACGCATGGTGACACGTGGAAGCATAGAGAACAAATGGAAGGTACTAGAAAAGACACTCAACACAAGGTTCCCACCACTAAGCTTGAGGTTCCATATCTAGGATCCAAGATATAGGATTTGTAAACATGCAAGTTAATGAAACTTCTGGATCTCCATGTCTAAATATCTCGATATCCAGGGTTTGGAAGAGTTTAGATGTCTATATGGCATGTAATATATAAAAGGTAGGGTACCACATGGGATGTCACAAAAATTCCAATTCAGATAGAAAGAGTTGGGACACATGTCAGATGCTAATGAAAATGCCATGCAGGATGATAGGTTGGATACATGGAAATGAGAGGGACCTATGAGAGGAGGACAATTGGTAGACTCTTGATGAGGTATGTCAACTAAGGGTTCCATTGCACACATATATTTGAGGTTATATTAATCAAGGTTCCACATCCAGATCCATATGGAGGATAAAGGCTAAGAGAATAAAATGTCAAATGTTCAAATATCCAAGATTCGAAAGGTATGAAAAATGAGAAATGATCCATCTCTGGATATCCAGATATCCGGGACTTTGAGAAGAGATTGATATTTATGGAAAATATCGTGTTAGAAGTTTTTAAACATCCAACATTTCGAATGGACACTCCACCCATCATCAGGAACATGAGCTTTTTGGAAAATACTATGTCAGAAGTTTTGAAATGTCCGACGTTTCGAGGGGACAATCCATCCATCATTACAGACATTTGAAATTTCCTTGATGATGGGTGGAGTTTCCACTTGAAAATTTCCATGATGATGGGTGGAGTGTCCACTTGAAGAAGTCCCGGATGATGGGTGGAGTGTCCACTCGAAACATTGGACGTTTCAAAACTTTTGACATGGTATTTTCCAAAAAGATCAAGCTCATACATTATGATTAACTGTGGAAATATACACACCAGGATCCTTTGAGAAGAGAGGAATCTAGATACCTCACATAGATATCCCTAATGATGGGTGGAGTGTCCACTTGAAAAGTTGGACGTTTCAAAACTTACGACACCATATTTTCCAGAAAGCTCAAGCTCATACATTATGACTAACTATGGAAATCTACACATTGGGATACTTTGAGAAGAGCCAAATCTGGATGCCTCGTAGAATAGAAAGGCTGGGAAATGGAGATTACATGTGGCTTCTTATGTCAACGTCAAGTCAGACAACAAAAATAGAAAGGATAGGAAATGGAGATTACATGTGGATTCCATGCGGATGGCATATGGAATCAAGAGACACTTTATTTTCCATGTCATCAAAAAGTACACAAAATTTCAGGGGCCATATCTTTGTGTCCAAGACTTAGAATGAGGAAAATTTTATATCACCAGAAAGTTGTCAATGAGTAGAAAATTATGGTGAGCTCAAAATCAGAAAATGATACATCTAGGTGAAGCAAAAATTGATAATATTTATCTGCATAAAGTAATCTAGTGTGTGTTATATTGAAGCTTGAATTGATAACCATATCACATCATAAATATAATTAAGAAATAAAGTCAAAAAGCAAAAGAAGACCAATATTTGATCTTAATACAAGAGCATTTTTCACATCATAAATATAATTAAGAAATAAAGTCAAAAAGAAAAAGAAGACTAAGATTTGATCTTAATACAAGAGCATTTTTCCTCCTAAGTTAACCTTGCTTGACTAGACCTAGAGGGGGTCTTGAATTTAATTTTTTTAATTGTTGAAATTCCTATGTTTTATGGAATTCTAGAATGATGTATAAGGTTGAGATTTGGTTGAGAATATATGATTGTAACTAGATGTATCTTGTTAAAGAATATCTCAAGAGTTGTGAATATTTAGAGAGATCTCAGGGGTAAGTTATAGATCTCTTGAGTATTTTGTGAATCTAGAGGATCCTAGGGATGGTGAATGAGGATTTTGTAGATCTAAACCAATTATGGTTTTAGAGTCTTTGTGTTAAATATTTTAAGCCTAAGGGCATTGGGGGTGGCCATCCAACAAGAGAATCCGACCAAAGAGTGTGAGATTGTGAAAGGCCATTAAAGGAGAAAAGCCTCATGTGCCATATGTGTATAATTGAATAGTGGAATCACTCTATTTCGAGTGTTCATGGAATTATCTATTCAAATAACTATGTTATGGTTGTGTGTATTTAAATCTCTGCAAAATTGAGTGTCATAGATTCTAATAATTGAACTGTGAAGAATTCCTTCCTAAATTGTGTGTGCAGGTTCCTTAAACACTTATTGAAATCATGGAGGAAGAGTCTATGTTGGGAGAATTCTCTAGAGAAGGTTAATCCCATTCAATACTTGAAGAATGGGATTCGCTCAATGATCATTGATCACTTTCAGGATGAATGATCCATATTCGTTATATGTGTAAGCAAACGATCCTGAATTATTTACAGATCGAGGCAAGGATCAATCTTGGAATTGAAGTTAAATGATGATTGTCGGATCATTAGACCGACATACAGGATCTGTAAGAATAAATGTAATTCAAGTGGAGGATGACACATTTGTAATTGTTGGATCACCCCAACGATAAATAAAATCCATTGGATCAAAGGGTGAGGGATCAAACATAGGGTCAGAGTCCATTTCTATGTATTGTATAAGTTACAAAATTTTAGAAATTGATGATTGTGATTAAATATGGGAGAGGATCCAAACTAGATCGACGACTCATGTTAATCAGCCATCGGACCCTGAAAATAAGAGAACTATGTGTTGCAGAGTCTTCACTTCAAACTCCCATCAAACTTCCACTCCGACGCCTATACTCTGACGGTGGAATCTAATCGTTCATCGGGGAGGATTTGAGAGGAAGATCCACCGTTCGTCAGAACCTCCTATCGAAGTTGTTGTATAACCCGACTATGACCATAACACTCTTATAAAGAATAATGACCATCCATCAAGAAAACGATCGAGATTGCGATCTGACCATCCATCGGCCAAGAATCAACAGTCAGTATTTAAAGTACTTCAGAGTGACCCATCGGAGTATGTGTATTCATAATGTTGTAAGTTTGGGCATCGAGACACTCCAAAAAGAAGAGTCTAATAGCTTACAAGGAGTAAAAAAAACCCAACGATGTTCAGCGCCTGGTCACAGCTCTAGGTCACATCAAGGTTCGTTAATCATCTTGGAGTGACGTTAAAACTACACACCCTTTGCATAATTGCATGGCTACAGCCCCAGATCCCTTGGATAAAAATAGAAGCACCTACAGGATTGCCAGGAAGCGCCATTGTTGTGAAACTATTGAACATGTCGACCAATTTTAGGTAGAATTCAATCCAGTGAATGTTGGGAGAGGCATTGAAGGACTGCATGAAATAAAGGAGAAGTTCCTATGAACTTTTCAAAGGGACGAGATTATTTGTCAAGTTCGAGAGATATAGGAGAGCTCTGTTGGAGAAGAAAATTTGGGCCCGAGAAAGGAATTTAAGAGTAACTCGAGTTCTTGAAGTTGCAATAGAGTTGATAACTATGTACCTATGAGCCAAGAGGTCATCAGATCTAGTCACATACACTGAAATTTATAAAATGAAAAACCTCCAAATGAATCATTTTCAAAATTTAATTGGGAGGTCCTTTTATTTTTATCAAAATTAATGGAAGGTCAACAACTCATGTTCCCAAGTATCAAAATCATCAACCAACTTCTCTCGTTGTCTCTACTTTTTAAATCCTCTAAACCTTACCCACCTATTGTACTCTATTCAAATTTTGCATATGACCTCTATATGCATATGACCTCTTCACTAGATAAAAGGAAATAACGTTAAATGTTTGAATATAATGAGCATATTAAAACATACCTAGCTATGGTTGCTTAATTTTTAAGCATTAATAATAATATTGATTTAGTAAATGAGGAGGAAATGATGATAAAATAGCTAGTAAATAATCTCGACAAAATTGGAGGACAATATGTTATCCAATTAAGGACAAATAACTTTCCGAAAGGACCGGTTCCTTTGGGAAGGTCGTTTAATCACAATAATGTTTAAACCATAATTCTATGAAGTTGAAGATTTTAATTTGGGTATTGAAGCCAATTTGAATTTGTAAATCTCTCAACATCATTAACTACTTCATAAAATCACATTCATGTTAGTTGCAAGAATTTAGAGATGTCTTTCTTTCCTAGATGTCTTTTCTAGGAAGTATGAAGATCTAAAGACATATGAAACAATTGTTTTTTAGTATTAAATATCTTTGAGGGTAGAAGTTAAGCCTTTTATGTAAAAGAAAAGAATTTTTAATCTTTTTTTTAACTTCTTATTCAAAAGGAAGTTAAGAAACTTGCTGATGTTAAGAATATAGTTTTATGGCATTACTTATTTTGGGTAGCTCATTTATCCAGATTATATTGAGAATGAAATGATATATATATAAAAATATAGTATCTAGAACATAGAAATATAGTGGAATCCAATTTCTATTAATGAATAAAATAGAAGAATATTGTAAAACACAAACTCGCTAGAATTGTGGTATCTTATTTCTGAAGAGAAAGAGATATCAACTATGTTCATTCACAAAAAGATGATTACAAAGAGGCTAAAAAATTGTCTTTTATCATGAATCCTAAAAAACAAGGAGGAAAACACCCTAAACATGAAAACCCTAACCCTAGAAGATGAAACGTCAAAAGTATTGTGGGCCTTGAGGTGGTTAGTTGATAAGTCAACTTCCTAGGGGCACAAATTTTGCACACAATCTTCATTTGGAGTGCACGACTGCTCGTTGGAAAGAACTATCCAAGGATTACAACTTTTCGTTGAGGCCAGGGTATGCAATGGCAACCCATAGGCCCCCAAAAGTCCAAAAAACAACGTTTAGGGCCTCAAAACAGCCCCAAAAGTTTGGGACCCAAAAAATAGTAGAAAAACTGTCAAGAAAATAAAGAATTGTTGAGTCAATCGAAAAGGTAAACGACCACCAATATCCACTTGGACCACTCACCTAATTCCCATTCACAAAAAAAAAATAATGAAGTTAGATTATCCGTTGAATTCAAAAATATTAATAAAAATTCTATGAAGGATAATTTTCTTTTACCTAAGATAGATTAGATGTTGTAGAAGTCGTTGAATCTAAATGAAACTTGATGCTCGAAGGTTTTTTGGGGCCACAATCAATTTCTAGTATCCAAGGAACATGAAGACAAGCATAACATAACTTTCACTACTGCATGGGGAGACTTCACCAACGTTAAGATGCCATTTGGATTATGAATGTTGGTGATAAATTATGCCTTTGATGATGTTAAATACAAGTTTATAGTTGTATATCTCGATCATATGACAATATTTTTCAAGGAAACTCATCAATATTCTTGTATATTTGACAAAAGTTTTTGAAACAGGAAAGAAAAATAGTATATCTTTAAATCCCAAGAATTATTTCTATCTCGATCATATGACAATATTTTCAAGGAAGGTCATCAATATTCTTGTATATTTGAGAAAAGTTTTTGAAAGATGAAGGGAAAATAGTATATCTTTAAATCTCAAGAATTATTTCTTTGGGATGATATAGAGAAAGATGCAGGGTCATATTGTCTCTATTGAGGGTGTAGAAAGAGGAGAGAAAATAAACACCACTACATTATTAAAGATTGATTTGGAAAGAGTGGAAAAAATAAACACGACTATACTATTAAGACATGATAATTTTTTGAATCTTTCTTTGGTATGATTAATTTTTTCAGAAGGTTTATATCAAAATTTGTTGAAATGACTAGGGATATCACCAATATGCTTAAAAAGAAATGGAAATATTGTTAATGATAAAGCTTAAAGTTTGTTTGAATCAATTTAAAAGAGCTTAAAAAGAGAAATGGAAATATTATTAATGATAAAGCTTAAAGTTTGTTTGAATCAATTTAAAAGGTTGTTGGAGAAATGATTATTTTGATTAGTTTAGATTATAACAAAGATTTCTTAATATTTCCCTTTAACACCAATTTCATTAAATTTGGACTAGTGACAATGTAGACTAAGAAACTGTGAATTTTAATTTGAAAAGTGTTGAACGGTGGTGTTTCTAAAGTGCAATTTGGATTATGAAAATTTAATATTGGTTTTGATAGTGTAAATTTCAATTCCAAAAATAGGATAATCAAATAATTTTGATTCCCAAAGTGTGAATTTTAATTACAAAAGTGAAAATTTTGAATCCAAAAGTGTGAAATTTGAAATACAAAATTGTCAATTTTGATTTTTCAAAATTGTGAATTTTAATTACAAAAGTGTCAATATCGAATTGCCAGAATGTGTATTTAGATTTCAATATTTTGAACTTTTAAAATATTTTATGTATATTATATATAAATCCAAGATTAATGTAAAACATTATATTTTTGTATCTGCATGCATAATACCACGATGACATGCATTGCCAATACATCAAGATCGAAGAGATGCAACAAAATAAAAACAAGTGATGACAATCATTACATTATAGAGTTGTACTTTTTCATAAATAGTTAAGGTAGTGTTAGCGTCGGAAGTCACTCCTGGATTGCAGCAGGAGCAGAGCCTGACACCCATCAGTTTAATGTCACGATTTGTTTATAAAGGATGATCAAATGGAGGCAAACTCAGGACAACATCATTTCAACTCTGAAAATAGGCCAGGCGTGCATGGGCAAGTGAGGTCTTAGATAAACTTCAAACAGTGAGTTGTAATAAGGGTGAGTAGGGGGTAGACTTGTATAAGAAGAGTGCAGGGGTATGCTATAAACATCAGGTTCCTAACAGACTGTGAGAAGAAAACGTCCAAAGGCAAGATCTTCTTACATTCAAACGAAGAAGACCAGAGAAAACAGTAATGCAATAACAAATCCTTTATCATAACATAGTTGAAACAATTCATGCGAATCATTCGATCATGAACTCTCTGGCATGAGACGAAAACATAGGTGAAGTAGGAAAATTGTTTGTCATAAAACAATAAATCTCATATACAGATGCACAACCAGGAAACTAGAATGGTTGTTGAAACATTACAATCGGGAGCTCCGCTCTACCATCGATGGCTACAAAAATGGCGAAAACGCCTACATATACTCAAAACAACAACAACAACAAAATCAAGACGTTGCATTAAAAACTTCGCGTCTGCATGGCTTCTGACAATTTGCAGTTGCAGTCTCCGAATGATCGTGCAACTTATGGCAGACGCAATCGAACTCCTGACAGTTCTGTAGGCGAATCAACGTGCCTTTAATTCGTCGCCGAACTTTCCCATTATGGAGGAGGCGATGTCGAACCACCACCAACTACCTCAATAACTGCTTCATAGGGATTGAGGACGATCCGGACAACCTGGCACTTTAGGGACGTGGAAGGCCTCTTGCACTGCCACCTGGATTAGCTGAACGGCCTGAAGGAACAGACTTGGAGGTCACCATAAAGGCTGGGGGGGGGGCCTTGATGGGAGTAGTGGCGCTAAGACCGTGAGGGTGAGATGAGAGGTGATGAGATGTGATAGAGGAAAAACACATGGCGGAAGACAACAAGTGGACGGGGCAAGAGATGGGATATAATGGGCACCTTATTCATAGGAGGCTGATGTGGAAGGGAATGGGACACGTGGTGGGTAATGAGTGGACGCTGAGGTGCGGGATGGACCATATGGACGGGAAGAGGAGAGGCTAAAGGGAACGGACCTTGCCACATGGTCAGGTGGAGAACAAGTGGCAAGGGGAGAGTGGTGCAAAAGGCGGCATGACTGGAAAGGGGCCCACGAGATTAAACGCAGAAGGAGAGCGGGGGTCTGGATTGCCTATGTGTCGTTGATCCGGACACTTTAATCACAACTGTCAGAGAGATGCGCCCTGGATTCCGAACCCCCCCCTCCACTTAAAGGTAGAAAGGCAGGGGGGGGGTTCGGAATCGCCTCACGCGTCGTTGATCCGCGCGCTATGATCGTAGCCGTTGGAGAGATGCACCCTGGATTCCGGACGCCCCCCCCCCTCCGCTTAAAGGTAGAAAGGCGGGGGGGCTCCGGAATCGCCCGTATGTCGTTGATCCGGGTGCGCGGATGCCTATCGTCCAGATCTGCTTGCTGCTTACCACAGGCGCATTTACATCCCGAACTTAGGATAAGTGGGTTTTTAACCCATTCCTTGCATTCTAACCCCCCTTACAAGAAATATTGCTAACATTAGGCTCCATGGGGGATAGAGCCGTCCCTGTGATGCTCTAAGAACTCCTTTTGCAGATTCAGTGCCTTGCTGTTGGGCTATGGAGTCATTTATTAAGCTGAAAACAAAAACAATATTTACAAAACAAAAAGGAGCCGACTACGGCTCATAAAGAACACTTTTTCAAGAAATGCCCATTTACTGGGCCACTAAAAACCTCTTTGCCTTCCAGATCCTGCAACCTGTAAGTGTTATTTGAAAATACTTCAATGATCCTGAAAGGCCCAAACCATAGGGCATCAAACTTACTATGCTTTCCCTTATCCTGCCTAGGTGCATCCCATTTGAGCACCAGATCACCCCGCTCGAAATCTTTCTTTCTGCTCTTCCTGTCGAAGGTCTGTTTGATCTTCTGCTGATGATCGTGGGCCCTGTTCATGACCTGTTCTCTGATATGCTGTATTTCCACCATCTGATGAATCCTTCTGACCATATGGTCAGGCTCTCCTTCAATGTCCTGGAGGAATTTCACCACAGATAAAGCGAGCTGAGTGGGGAAAACAACCTTTGTTCCATAAACAAGTTGAAAGGGTGATATGCCCAGGGACTTCTTTGTTGTCACTCGATCAGCCCATAGCGCAAATTTGAGCTTTGAATCCCAGGCCCTTTTATTATCTTCCAATAATTTCTTAATGAGCTTGATCAGGCTTTTATTGGAAGACTCTGCCAGTCCATTTCCCTGAGGATAATAGGGAGTAGAGTGAATCCGTGAAATCTCAAACTGTTCACAGAACTTGACCAGAGGCTCAGACTGGAAAGGGGTGGCGTTGTCAGTGACAATTTTGTTAGGACAGCCAAATCTAGCTATGATATCTTCCAGGAAGCTGATAATTACTTTGTGAGAAGTGCTCCTGGTGGGGACAGCTTCTATCCATTTGGTGAAATAATCTGTCGCAGTCAGGATCCATTTGTGTTGGCCACTTGAGGGCGGATGAATTTCCCCAATGAAGTCCAATCCCCACTGCTGAAAAGGTGTCGAAACCACTATAGGATTTAATGGTAGAGATTTGAGCTGTTGCTTTCCTGAGAACCTTTGACATTTGATGCAGGCTCTTATTTCTCTGCAGACATCAGGGAATAAAGTGGGCCAGTAATACCCAGCCCGGAGGATCTTATGCGCCATGGTATTCCAGAAATGATGACCTCCGCAAAGACCGCTATGGAAATAAAACATAACCTTCTGGGCCTCTTGCGGGTCCAGGCACCTTAAAAATACCCCTAGAGGGTCTTTCCAGTACAAGGCTTGACTAATGAGGCAATATCTAACTGCTTTGAGCTTTAAAGCTCTTGCCTTGCCTTTTTCCATTCCATTAGGAGGCCTCAATTCTTGCAGAAAATACAAGATATCCTTGTACCAGGGGAATATTGCTAGGGATAAAGCATTCTGAGAATTCCTACTGGATGATTCGGCTTGCGGATTTTCTGAACAGACATCGATGAAACTAATCCCTAAAGTTTTGCAATTTGATTCAGCTAGCAGTTTGGCCAAACCATGCCCCTTTATCAACTTGGTGGGATTAATCTCCAGATCAAACTCTAGGATCTTGGCGATCCATTTACCTCTTCTTCCGTCTATGTCAGGCTATATAAGAATGTCCTTCACAGAGGCCGAAGGAACATATGCAGTGATCCTTTAGTGCAAGACATAGAGTCTGAAAGCCTTGAGAGATTTCACTAAGGCATAGGCTTGCTTCTCCATGATCTCGTACCAGAGTTCTACATCTCTCAATGCCTTGCTGTAGAAGGAAATAGGCTACTCTCGGCCTTGATCATTTTTATGCAACAAGACTGTTGCTACTGTATCACAAGAAGCAAAAGAAAAAATCAGGAAATCTTTAGAATAATCAGGACTGATTAGCACATGTGTCTCAGTCAATGCCCTCTTTATTTGGACAAAGGATTCCCTGGGTTCAGCAGTCCATTTCACTTCATTTGCCTTCCTAAGCATGGCTGTAATGTGTTTCACCAATTCAGCAAAATTTGAGACGATTCTCCTCAGAAAATTTATCTTCCCCAGGAAGGCCTGAACTTCCTTCTTAGATCTGGGAAATGATAGGGTCTGAATTGCTTCTACCCTACTAGGATCAATTATCACTCCCTCTACTGATACTATATGGCCTAACAACTTCCCTTCATTCATTGTAAACAAAGATTTCTTGGGATTTAGGGAAAGGCCAAACCTGCGACACTTCGAAAAAACTTTTCTCAGGTGGCAGCAGTGTTCTTTGTCAGACTTGGAGAAGACTGTTATGTCATCCAGATAGATCACCACAAACTTGTCTTTCTCCCCGATGAAGGCTATGTCCATGGTCCGCTAAAATGTTGCTCCTGCATTCATCAGTCCGAAAGGAATTTTGGCATACATGAATGTGCCCCAAGGAGTGGTGAAGGCCGTTTTTTCCCTGTCCTCAGGCATGACTGATATCTGATTGTAACCATAAAAGCCATCAATCATTGATATTCTAGATGCGCCAGTGACCTTCTGCAATATGTGTTCCATGTTGGGAAGGGGATAATTGTCTTTCCTTGAGCTTCTGTTCAGGTTCCTAAATCAACACAGAGTCTGATTTCCCCACTTTTCTTTCTTACCGGGACCAAATTGGCCACCCAATCGGAATATCTCAAGGGGACAATGATTTGGGCGTCTAGCAGTTTCTTCACTTCTTTCTCCATGATAGGTAGCAACATGGGATTTATCTGCCTCAGCTTCTGCTTGAATGGCTTAGCTTCTTCTTTCAGTTGGATCTTGTGCTCAATGACCGATGTGTCATACGTCTTGAGGTCTTCGTAGGTCCATGTGAACACATCAGCAAACTCTCTCAGCAACTCAGTATATTCAGCCCTATGCTCCTTGGTCAAACTCCTTGACAACTTGACAAACTTAGGCTCCTATGGTGTGCCAATGTTGCACTCGACTGTGTCAGCATCATTACCTGAAACTCTACCCTTCAACGCCACATCATTCCCATCGAACAATCTTTCTAATGGGATTAGTCCTTTTGGAATGTAATTTCTCGGTAGTTGAATAATATGGTGGTTAGCAATTTCATTTAAAAACTTCCCAGGGTGATGGTCACCTTCCATGTCAGGATCTTCATCAATATGCAGCGCAGAAAAGTCATCAACGGATTGGAGAAATTTCTCGATTTCCAGATCATCTTCAAATACCTTCCAATGCTTGACATTGTCCGGTACATAGGGTCTATATTTTATTTCAACGTAAGATTGGAACATAGGCGGCAGAGGAGATCCGATCAAACTAGCTGAGACAACTAAAGAATCGACTGAAGTATTTTCCTCCCTCGGGATGAAAGAAATGTTAAAAGCCAAGAAGAAATTATCAACTAGGTCCCATACCTCATTTCTGTAATTCCTGAGTCGGGGATTATTAGCACGATAGGCATTTCTGACCTGCTGGATAATCAACTCAGCATCTCCAAAGATTGCTATCTCTTTAATTCCCATTTCCTTTGAAGCCCTTATACCCAGAACAAGAGATTCATACTTTGCAACGTTGTTGGTGGTGTCAAATTCCAGCTTATATGATAGGGATACAGTCTCCTGAGACGGTGACACAAAAAACACCCCAGCACCAGCGCCTTCCCTGGAACGGGCTCCATCAAAAAACATTTTCCATACGGGGGCGATGGAGGGAGGGAATTCAAGAGGAGTGGTGGGCTGCTTTCTGAGCTTAAGAAGAGGCTCGGGAGCATGAGTGAGTTGCAGTAGACTTGAACCTAATCCAGTGTCCAAGGAAAAAATGGGATGGTTGGTGGGATTAGCTTCATCGCTGATTATATAGGCCAATTAGGCTTCTCTGTATAGCCTCCTATGTTCTCCCCCAAACACTGGGATAGTAGCATAGGTCAGGTCCATCTGCAATGTTCCCCCCAGCCTTTTTATCCAAGATCTTGACAATAGCATACCGAACTTGGGGGGGACATTATCCACTACGATATCCATGACCACACTTTTCATGGACAATTGAAACAAGGTCACAACCAGGTCTTTAATAACTCCAAGACACTGAACTCTCTTGGAGTCAAAGGAATAGAGGTCATGATAGGCTCGGGTGACTTCTAGTCCTAACTCTTCCATGACGGTTTTGGGCATGAGGTTGTGAGAAGCTCCTGAGTCCATCAAGCAGTTGTGCAGCACTTTATCATGTATGCTCAGGGATGTGTAGAAAGGAGGGGATGAGTCATCTCTATCTTCTACCATGGGGCCTAGGACAACTGTTGGCTTTTCATCTTGGAGGTTTATGGAGTCTGTGGGAAGGCATGAGGCTTCAGACTGCAAAATCTCAGAGAAGCGCTTTTTGAATTCTTCATGTTTAATGAGCTCAGTGAGGGGCACAGGGATTCTGATCTTTTGAATCTCATGCTCGAAATTAAAAGAAGATGTAAGCTTTGGAATTTCTCTTATTTCGGGAACATGATTGTGGACAATGGGGGATAGGGGTTGAGCCTTCTTACCTCTGTGACTGTCTGCTACTTCATTAGCAGGTTTCTCCGTTCTAGTGGACTGCTCAGGAACATCGGGTGTTACTGCCTTCTTCTGAGACCTCAGGTCATACCTGCCTCGACGGACACCAGTCTGGTTTTCCTTGCTCAGTTCATTTAGATGACTGTTCATGAGAGACTCCTCGTATGCTGATTGAGTTAGATGAGGAAAAGGGGGATTCTCCCCGAAGCAATGGATATTAGGCTCAAGCTCGTCTATTTCCCCTTCTTCATCTTCGGCCACAAAATTGTTCTGCAAAGGGGCCTGAATTCTCTGGTCTTCTCTGTCTCTTCCCCTCTCTCTGTGCATAGTCCGGGGAGCGATATTGTTTGGCCTCCTGAAACCTCCTTTGATTTCGGCGCCCTAAGGGCCCTTGTACCCTTTCCTCCTTTCCACCTTCAGTCTCTCCATCTCTTCAGACAAAAACTTCATCATCTGTGTTAGCTCATCCATTTGAGGGTGGGGCACCGATGGGCCAGAAGTCGAGGCTTCGGATTTTCCCTTTCTTCTGTCTGCGTCGGCTTTGTTCCTCAGTCTGTCAGCTGCTAATGTGTTGGATTCCACTTCTATGGCCGCATCTTGCATTTGAGCTAAGGAGGTGGCTCTTCTTTCTCTCAATAAAAGGCAGAAATTAGGGTCAAATGCACCAGCATACGAAATTTGGGCAGAGGCTTCTGAGGGCTTTATCTCCGCGAGAATCTTATTATACATCTTATTGAATCTTTTGGAGAAGTCAGAGACAGACTCTCCTTCCATTTTCTTCAGAGACCCAAACTCTGTCATGTAATACATGAAATCCTTCCTATCTCCCCACTGCCTCAGGAAAACACTATCCAGGGCTTCAATTCCAACAATAGACCTGGGGTTCAGTCCCCTGAATCATTTCCTCACCTTGCCATCCAGGCTCTGGACAAACACTCTCATCCAGACATATTCATTTTCAATGTTTAGGTTGTCCGCATAACTGTAGAACGTAGCCAAGTGCTCCTCTGCAGTTATGTCCCCTTCTCCAGTGAACTTGGGCATGTACTTCAAGTAGTCTCCAGTAGGGAGGGGATTCATAGGATGAGGTAGGGTTAAGGGAGCATATCGAGCAACGACTATGGCGTCCATTCTATTTGGAGGGTTATTAGCACCAGCCATAGGAATATTAGGTGGAGGAGAATCCGGAGGAGAAGGAGTTCGCGAAGGGGCTACTGGGAATGAGTCTCGAAGTGGAGTGGGAAACAAGAGAGGATTCAAGGAGAAGGCTAACGAATTCAAGTCAGCAGGCGCTCCTCTTTGCGCAGGAGTGGGGAAATCTCCTGTAGTCCTAGGTCTACGCCAAGGAACATGATGCAGGAACATCCCTCACATCAAGCGAGCCAGCGCAGAGAGCAAGAGACAGCTGGACAAGCCAACACAACTCCTTTTTGAATTTCACTTAGAAGTTGTTGCGCGATCTTAAATGAGTCATTTAAGATGAGGCGCACTTGTATATTGTAATGGACCTTGAGCGGATAGCTCTCGTCCTTAGGTAGATAGTCGACATTTAATAGATTTAATGCAGTTAGATAGAATATTTAATTCTAGATTTGATAGCTTAGAGTCCAAGAGGGAAACAGATATAGACACCCTCCTTTGTACATTGTAACATTAACCTGAGCATTATTATGAACATGAGAAGAACAGAAGAGCATGCAAAGAATTGTATGAAAACACCCATGTACAGATATTTGAATTAATAGAAGAAAGCTTTGATTCAAATTCATGGTTTGTGTTGTTTCTCTGTGTATTGATGTTATTCTCATGAATGTTTGCTTCCTGTTATACATTTGCTTTTATATGTTGTGTATGTGATTTCATGGTTGAGTTGAAGTCTGAGAGGAAGAGTAAATGAGTTTCAATTGTTTTTCTAATCGAGCCAGAGGATTCCTGCAAGGAGTGCAGTCGAATTGTCCGCAAGGAGTGCGTTGACAGAAGGGTTCAATTAGATATAACTGTTGTTCTCACTTCCTCGAGAGTGCAGTTGGGCACGAAGGAGCCGTGCAAGGAGTGCTCAGGCCAAGCTAAGTCTCGGAGTTGTGATTCTGAGCGAGGGGATTGAAAGACTGCTGCCGTAGGAGTGCACAGAGTCGAAGACTTCAATGCTCAGTCGAGGTTGAAGGGGTTGCCGCAAGGAGTGCGTGCAAGAGATTTCCAGGAGGACTTGAAGTCGTGGAAAAGCTCAGGAGGAATAGGCCTTCAAATTCACTGAAGGATAAGCGCAGGGAAGTTGCTGTGGAAAATTCGAGGGAAGCGTCGAAGGTTGGTGAGCAAGTGAACGAGTCTCGTGAGGAGACACTTCTTTCATTCGTAGAATTATCAAAGGGAGAACAGATGGTTGAAATCTTCTGGGAAGATTTCGCGAGCTTCCGAGGACCGTTGGATCTCACAGAGGTGTGAAGAGGCTATAGTATAAGTGTAGAAAGGTTCGAAGTCACGAGGGAGCGAGATTGCGAGTTTCGACATCTCGGGCATCGGGAGTCGACGTAGAAGTTATTTGACCTCGCGAGTAGCGAAGACGCGAGTGGGTATATCGCGAGTTTCGGCATTTCGGGCGTCGGGATTCGACGTAGAAGTTATTTGACCTTGCGAGTAGCGAAGACGCGAGTTTCGGTGTATCGGGTATCGGGAGTTGGAAACCCAAGTGCTTGGTGCCGCGAATAGCGAAGCCACGATAGATCCGAAGTCCTGATAGCAGAGAGAGAGAGAAGTCAACGATTAACTGGCCATCGGGTCTCGGGGATTCGAGAGCCTAAAGATCGACAGTGAACTTGCGAAGTCGCGAGTTCCGATCCTCCGATAACTAAAGAAAGGGGGATCGCGCCGAAGAGAACTGTGGGTGAAGATTTCCTGACAGGGAAATAGAAGGACCTTTGAGTTCTTCGGGCCGAGAAGAAGAAGAAGATCCTGTGAGAGCGGACGTGCCCGAGGGTCCGAGTGCGTCAGGTTTGGTATCAAAGCGGGAATTGTTCTTTGCTTTCTGTAGCAGAGGAAGAGAATTCACCATGCCGTCGAGAAGAGAAAGACAGTCACCTGATCCAGAAGATAGGGAGGTGAGGAGAAGAGGCAGGCAGGTAGTCAATCCAGAAATGAAGAGACAGATGAGAGATCTCCGAGCAAGACTTGAAGACATGGAGACAGCGCAAAGACGCACAGCTAGTGTAGGGGATCTGAGTGATTCCGACAACGAGATTGAGGTTGAACGCGAGGAGGAAGTCGCAGCTGAAGACGCATCAACCGAGCGCTTGATCAAAGCCATTGCCAGGATGGGTGTGAAGGAAAAAATGGACATTCCAGTTTACGAGGGAAACTTGGATGCCGAAGAGCTACTAGATTGGATTAGAGCTCTTGACACCTACTTCGATTATGAAGACGTCGAAGAGGATAAGAAAGTCAAGCATGCTGTTACGCGCTTGAAAGGACATGCAACATTGTGGTGGGACGAGCTACAAGCTGACAGACGCTGCAAGGGCAAGCAGAAGATTAAGAGCTGGGATCGAATGATTGCGAAGATGAAGGCAAAGTTCATCCCAAGAGATTACCAAATTACTCTGTTCAGGAGGATGCAGAACCTGAGACAAAAGCTAATGACAGTGAAAGAATACACTGAGGAATTCTATCGACTGAACATCAGAGCAGGTCATCGGGAGAGCGATGATGAGAAGGTTGCTAGATATCTGAATGGTCTGAGATACGACATTCAGGATGAATTGAGCATGGTAACCATTCGGACCGTGGAGGACGCTTATCAGATGGCTCTGAAAGCGGAAGAGAAGCTGATCCATAAGCAAGTTCAGCGAGGGAGAGGCAGAAGTTAGCCCAGAGGCAAAGAAGTTGCCCAAGACAAATACCAAAAGCCCAAGGAGGAATGGAAGAAACCTCAGGGTAAAGTTGAAAGAGGTGGAACCTCACAGAGAGGGCCACATGTTGAACAGAGAGGATAGCATACAGAGCAAAGCGGAGGATATGCTGATGGAAATACTTTTCCTCGTACCAGAGGTAGAGGCAGAGGCCGAGGTGGAGTAATCACATGCTTCACATGTGGAAAAAATGGGCACACGTCTTATGAGTGTCCAGAGAAAAATAAGGACGTTGGAGAAGATCACATCACCGAAGCGCAGAGGCGAGATGTTGAAGTAGAAGACGCTGAAGGCGGTAGATCGCTTATGATGTGAAAAGTCCTTTTGACACCAGAGAAAGAGGTGGAGAGTTCAGTTCAGAGGACCAGACTGTTTAGGACTGCTTGTAAGACCAAGGACAGGGTGTGAAAGGTCATTGTAGACAGTGGTAGCACGGATAATCTCGTATCTACAGATATGGTAGAGAAGTTGGAGCTGGAGACGACTGATCATCCAAGCCCATACAGAGTTTCGTGGATACAGAAAGGACACCAGGTAACTGTTACTAAACAATGCTTGGTCGAATTCAAGATAGGTGGATATAATGATAAGATCTTATGTGATGTTATTCCCATGGATGTTTGTCATTTATTGCTGGGTAGACCATGGAAATATGACATAAATGTGATTCATGATGGGAGAATGAACACATATACCCTGGAGAAGAATGGGAGAACCCATATGTTGCTTCCGATAAAGGATAAGGAGGTGAAGCCGGAAGTAAGAAACACAGTACTTCTCATGAGTGGGAAGGAAATTCTTATAGAGGTGAAGAAGAAGGAAGATCCACAATTCTTTGTGGTCAGGAAAGCGAGGATTATTCTGACTAGCACAAGAGTGGATGATTTTCCAGATGAAGTTCAGGAGCTGCTGGAAGAGTTCGCTGACATCATAGTGGACGAATTACCTCGTTTGTTGCCACCAATGAGGAGTGTGAGTCATCATATAGATCTCATACCAGGAGCTAGTTTGCCAAACAAAGCCACGTACAGGTTGATGCCGCAGTAAAACGAAGAGGTCAAGAAGCAGGTCCAGGATTTAATGGACAAAGGATTGGTCAGGGAAAGCTTGAGCCCATGTGTTGTTCCGACAGTACTCAGTCCGAAGAAGGATGGAGGTTGGAGAATGTGTACCGACTCAAGGGCGATCAACAAGATAACCATTAGATACAGGTTTCCATTTCCGAGGATGGACGATCTGATGGATTTCCTGAGTGGGGCAAAGTACTTTTCAAAAATTGATTTGAAAAGTGGATATCACCAGATTCGCATGAGAGAAGGCGATGAGTGGAAGACAACATTCATGACAAACGAAGGTTTGTATGAATGGCTAGTCATGTCGTTTGGCTTGACAAATGCACCAAGTACCTTTATGAGGTTGATGAACGAAGTCCTGAGGGAGTTCATCGGGAATTTCGTCATTGTGTACCTAGATGATATATTGATTTACAGCAAATCAGTGGCAGAACACTTAAAGCATTTGGCTACAGTGATGCGGAAGCTACAGCAGGAGAAGTTGTTGATAAATATGAAGAAGTCCTCATTTATGAAGACAGAGCTCATTTACTTGGGTTTTGTTATTTCGGCAAATGAGTTGAGGATGGATCCGGATAAGGTAGAAGTGATCAAAAATTGGCCATCACTGAGAAATATTTTCGAGGTGAGAAGTTTTCATGGTTTGGCTAGTTTCTACCGGAAATTCATCAGGAATTTTAGTGGAATTAGCACAACGATGATGGAAACAGTGAAGAAGTGGCATAAGTATTTTCACTGGACAACAGAGGCTGAGAAGAGCTTCAATCTGTTGAAGTGGAAAATCACGGAACAACCGGTTTTGGTGTTGCCGGATTTCCAAAACACATTTCAGGTGAAATGTGATGCAAGCGGATTTGCCATAGGAGCGGTCCTGAGTCAGGAAGACAGGTCGGTTGCATATTTCAGTGAGAAACTGGATGAAGTGAAACTGAAATACTCCACGTATGATAAAGAATTCTACGCTATCATACAGGCGTTGAAGAAGTGGAGGCATTACTTGATCCCAAAGGAATTTGTGTTGTATAGTGACAACCATGCATTACAGTTTGTGACTCAACAAGAGAAGTTGAATCAGAAACATGCAAAATGGGTAGAGTATATGCAGAATTTCATGTTTGTGATTAAGCATATTTCGGGTACTGCTAACAAAGTGGATGATGCTTTGAGCAGGAAGTGTTTGTTGTTGCAGTAGTTCCGAATCAAAACATTGGGTTTTGAAAATCTCAGGGACATGTACGCATGAGATGCAGATTTTGTAGAGGCGTATGAAGCAACTGAGAATCCAGTTCTCAGAGATAGGAGTCCATGGATAGATTATATGATCCAGGAGGGATTTCTATTCAGAGGCAATCAACTGTGTATTCCGAAATGCTCCATGAGGGAGAACTTGTTAAAGGAGAAACACAGTGGTGGATTGGTAGGACACTTTGGCCATGACAAAACGTTCGCGAAGCTGAGCGAATCATACTTTTGGCTAGGAATGCGAGCAGATGTCAAGAGGTTCATTGACAGATGCATGGTTTGCCAACATTCGAAGGGGAGAAAGTAGAATGCGGGACTATATCAGCCATTGCCCATACCAGAAAGGCCATGGGAGGCGATAAGCATGGATTTTGTATTGGGGTTGCCAAGGACACAAAGAGGTGTTGATTCAATATTTGTGGTAGTAGATAGGTTTTCTAAGATGGCACATTTTATCCCATGCCAGAAGACCAGCGATGCGACTCACATCACAAATTTATTTTTCAAAGAGGTCATTCGACTTCATGGATTGCCGAAAAGTATAGTTTCGGACAGGGACACTAAATTCATAGGGAATTTTTGGAGGACCTTATGGAAGAAGCTGGGAACTAACTTGGCGTTTAGTTCAGCATATCATCCTCAGACGGATGGACAGATGAAAGTGGTCAACAGGAGTTTAGGAGACTTGTTGAGAAGCTTGGTGACAGAGCACCATAGCAGCTGGTATAGCATATTGCCGCAAACAGAGTTTGCATACAATGATTCAGTGAATCGGAGCACCGGGAAGAGTCCATTTCAGGTTGTATATGGGATGCAGCCGAGAGGAGTTTCTGAATTGCAAGATTCAGAACAGACTGCGAATAGAAGTGCTAGTGCAGAAGAATTCGCTGAGGCGATGAAGGAACTTGACAGCAAGGTGAAGCAGCGACTGTTGGATTCGAACCAGGAATACAAGCGCAGAGCGGATCAGCATCGGAGACAACTTCAGTTTGAAGTTGGTGATATAGTTCTGGCCCACTTGAGGAAAGAAAGGTTCCCAAGGGGAACATACAATAAGCTGAAGATGAAGAAAATCGGGCCATGCAAGGTCTTGAGAAAATTCAGAGAAAATGCTTATGAGATTGAGTTGTCGGATGGCATCGGAATATCTCCGATATTCAATATCGCAGATTTATACCCATACAGAGCTGGAGAAGAAACTGGAGATGATGAACTAGTGATCCAGTGGGTGAAACAATTGCCAGTTGCAGAGAAACCACAGATGGAATGCATACTGGACAAGAAAGTAGGTAAGAAGACCCGAAGGAAAGAATACTTCGAGTATCTGGTTAAGTGGAAGGGCCACCCAGTGGAAGATGCCAGCTGGGAGAACGAAGCAGAAATATAGAAGCATGGACAGACCATGCAGGAGCTCATGGACAGGAGCCCATGAAATTTTTCAAGCCAAGGAGTATGATGCAGGAGCATCCCTCACATCAAGCGAGCCAGCGCAGAGAGCAAGAGACAGCTGGACAAGCCAACACAACTCCTTTTTGAATTTCACTTAGAAGTTGTTGCGCGATATTAAATGAGTCATTTAAGATGAGGTGCACTTGTATATTGTAATGGACCTTGAGCGGATAGCTCTCGTCCTTAGGTAGATAGTCGACATTTAATAGATTTAATGCAGTTAGATAGAATATTTAATTCTAGATTTGATAGCTTAGAGTCCAAGAGGGAAACGGATATAGATACCCTCCTTTGTACATTGTAACATTAACCTGAGCATTATTATGAACAGTTGAAGAGCAGAAGAGCATGCAGAGAATTGTATGAAAACACCCATGTACAGATATTTGAATTAATAGAAGAAAGATTTGATTCAAATTCATGGTTTGTGTTGTTTCTCTGTGTATTGATGTTATGCTCATGAATGTTTGCTTCCTGTTATACATTTTCTTTTATATGCTGTGTATGTGATTTCATGGTTGAGTTGAAGTCTGAGAGGAAGAGTAAATGAGTTTCAATTGTTTCTCTAATCGAGCCAGAGGATTCCTGCAAGGAGTGCAATCGAATTGTCTGCAAGGAGTGCGTTGACATAAGGGTTCAATTAGAGATAATTGTTGTTCTCACTTCCTCGAGAGTGCAGTTGGGCACGAAAGAGCCATGCAAGGAGTGCGCAGGCCAAGCTAAGTCTCAGAGTTGTGATTCTGAGGGAGGGGATTGAAAGACTGCTGCCGCAGGAGTGCGCAGAGTCGAAGACTTCAACGCTTAGTCGAGGTTGAAGGGGTTGCTGCAAGGAGTGCGTGGAAGAGATTTCCAAGAGGACTTGAAGTCGTGGAAAAGCTCAGGAGGAATAGGCCTTCAAATTCACTGAAGGATAAGCGCAGGGAAGTTGCCGTGGAAAATTCTAGGGAAGTGTCGCAGGTTGGTGAGCAGGTGAACGAGTCTCGTGGGGAGACACTTCTTTCATTCACAGAATTATCAAAGGGAGAACAGATGGTTGAAATCTTCTGGGAAGATTTCGCGAGCTTCCAAGGACCGTTGGATCTCACAGAGGTGTGAAGAGGCTATAGTATAAGTGTAGAAATGTTTGAAGTCGCGAGGGAGAGAGATCGCGAGTTTCGGCATCTCGGGCATCGGGAGTCGACGTAGAAGTTATTTGACCTCGCGAGTAGCGAAGACGCGAGTGGCGAGATCACGAGTTTCGGCATCTCGGGAGTCGGGAGTCGACGTAGAAGTTATTCAACCTCGCGAGTAGCAAAGACGTGAGTGGAGAGATCGCGAGTTTCGGCGTATCGGGTATCGGGAGTTGGAAACCTGAGTGTTTGGTGTCGCGAATAGCGAAGCCGCGATAGAGCCGAAGTCCCAATAGCGGAGAGAGAGAGAAGTCAACGATTGACTGGCCATCAGGTCTCGAGGATTTGAGAGCCTAAAGATCGACAGTGAACTTGCGAAGTCGCGAGTTTCGATCCTCTGATAACTAAAGAAAGGGGGATCGCGTTGAAGAGAACTATGGGTGAAGATTTCCCGACAGGGAAATAGAAGGACCTTTGAGTTCTTCGGGCTGAGAAGAAGAAGAAGATCCTGTGAGAGCGGACGTGCCCGAGGGTCCGAGTGCGTCAGAACAGCTTCAGAGGAGAGGGGAGTGACAATAATTTCTCCCTCCAATCCCAGACCAGGAGGGGAAAAATCAGCAGGAACACTCCCAAAGTTAGAGAAACGGGAAACCTCTGAACGAGGTCTATTAAGAAAATGAGGAGGAGAAAAAGGAGTTCTCACAGAAGGAGATGGCGGATTACCTGTTTCAGCGATGGAAACTTCTTCTGCAGGGGCCTTTCCTTTTCTGAGAACCACCTTTGGATCAGTTACAGGTGTAGCTAGGGGCAGCTGTGGATGTGACCGCGTATGTCTGCCTTTGGAAGCCACAATTAAAACAACGGGCTCACTCCAGTGGAGTCGTCACAATGGAGTCGCCAGGTGCACAGTAGCAATCTTCAAGGGCTCTGATGCCTGATGCACCTTCAGAATCAGAAGCTCAATGTCGTTCAATCCCGGGGAAGGTTTTCAACTTCGTCCCCGGCAACGGCGCCAGAAATGTTAGCGTCGGAAGTCACGCCTGGATTGCAGCAGGAGCACAGCCCGACACCCATCAGTTTAATGTCACAATTGGTTTATAAAGGATGATAAAATGGAGGCAAACTCAGGACAACATCATTTCAACTCTGAAAATAGGCCAGGCGTGCATGGGCAAGTGAGGTCTTAGATAAACTTCAAATAGTGAGTTGTAATAAGGGTGAGTAGGGGGAAGACTTGTATAAGAAGAGTGCAGGGTTCTTTTATAAACATCAGGTTCCTAACAGACTGTGAGAAGAAAATGTCCAAAGGCAAGATCTTCTTACATTCAAACGAAGAAGACCAGAGAAAACAGTAATGCAATAACAAATCCTTTATCATAACATAGCTGCAACAATTCATGCGAATCATTCGATCATGAACTCTCTGGCATGAGTAGAAAACATAGGTGAAGTAGGAAAACTGTTTGTCATAAAACAATAAATCTCATATACAGATGCACAACCAGGAAACTAGAATGGTTGTTGAAACATTACAGTCGGGAGCTTCGCTCTACCATCGATGGCTACAAAAATGGTGAAAACGCCTACATATACTCAAAACAACAACAACAACAAAATCGAGACGTTGCATTAAAAACTTCGCGTCTGCATGGCTTCTGACAATTTGCAGCTGCAGTCTCCGAATGATCGTGCAACTTATGGCAGACGCAATCGAAATCCTGACAGTTCCGTAGGCGAATCGACGTGCTTTTAATTTGTCGCCGGACTTTCCCATTATGGCGGAGGCGATGTCGAACCACCACCAACTACCTCAATAACTGCTTCATGGGGATTGAGGACGATCCGGCCAACCTGGCACTTTAGGGACGTGGAAGGCCTCTTGCACTGCCACCTGGATTAGCTGAACGGCCTGAAGGAATAGACTTGGAGGTCACCATAAAGGCTGGGGGGAGGGGGCGTGATGGGAGTAGTGGCGCTAAGACCGTGAGGGTGAGACGAGAGGTGATGAGATGTGGCAGAGGAAAAACACATGGCGGAAGACAACAAGCGGACGGGGCAGGAGACAGGATATAATGGGCACCTTATTCATAGGAGGCTGACGTGGAAGGGAATGGGACACGTGGTGGGTAATGAGTGGACGCTGAGGTGCGGGATGGACCATATGGACGGGAAGAGGAGAGGCTAAAGGGAACGGACCTTGCCACATGGTCAGGTGGAGAACAAGTGGCAAGGGGAGAGTGGTGCAAAAGGTGGCATGACTGGAAAGGGGCCCACGAGATTAAACGCAGAAGGAGAGCGGGGGTCTGGATTTCCTATGTGCCATTGATCCGGACACTTTAATCACAATCGTCAGAGAGATGCGCCCTGGATTCTGGACCCCCCCCCTCCACTTAAAGG
>ML845494.1:15051-36649 GCA_009831015.1 Picea engelmannii | reverse complement strand
GCTTATCTTGCAATAGCTTCCACATAATTTGTATTTCATCCTTTCATGTGTATTATCTAATGATATTCATTTTCATCTTGTTTGTTCTTCCAGGGATATAGTTCTTCTTGGAACACATTATCTTCCAAGAGATAGATATACAAGATATGTACAGAGATGATGCAAACAATATATGTACAGAGATGATGCAAACAAGATATGTACAAGAAATAAGAAGAGTGTTGTTACCTTTTAGAAGAAGAAGTTTCTTCCATCCTGCTTAGTCTTCTTTGTAGGTTCCTTTTCTTCAGCAATCAATGCTTCGTGTTTCTCCTTCCTTTTCTTTATCTCGGGACACTGATTCTTGTAGTGACCATACTTTTGACAGTTGCAGCACTGTACTTTTGAAATGTCTTTCTCTTGATTTGGCTTCCTCCTTGAACAAAATGTCCTTTTGTTCCTGAAGTTCTTGAATCTTGTTTTGAAGGCTTGATCATCGTACTTCTTTTGGGGTTTCTCTTTTGCATTGATCCTTGATTATTCTTGAGCACAGCAAGTCCAAAGTTATTCAAATGTTGGGTACTCCTTCCTTGTGTTCATGCTTGCGGCAAATGCATCCCATGTCTTGGGAAGACCATCGAGTACTATGTTCACCAATTCCTTCTCTGAAGTGATCTCTTCAATAGCTTGTAGTTGATCTCTTAACTAGGAGATTCTTACAAAGTATGATGTTATGATGTCATCATCATTCATCCTCATGTCATGAAGCTCATTCTTTAGACTCATAACTTGTCCAATGTTTTTGACTGAGAAGAGATTTGTTAGGGCATCGTACATCTTCTTCGATGAGTCAAGATGTGAGATGTAGGGTATCAAGTGGTATTTTATGGAATCCACTATGATACTCATGCATTGATGTCAACATCTTTCAACTTCTCCATAGCTGCAACATTTTGCGGTTCCTTCTCTTCTTCTTCTTCAAACTCTGGCTTCACGATCTTTACTTTCACAATATCCAGTACTTTATTCTTGGCAAGGATGAGGTCAATCCTTCTCTTCCACACTCTAAAGTTAGAGACTCCATCTAAATTGTTCTCAGACTTCATAGAGTTCATCATGGCTGCTTGACTTGGTCGAACCCTAGATTTGACCAGAAATTCAAACTTCACGTCTTGGCTTGCTGAGAGTATCGAGAGATGCACTAGGCTAGGGCTCACTGATTTGTCTAGATATTAGGTCAATCTCTTCACTTAAGGTGATTCAACAAGAGGTTTAGGGTTTCTATAACTTCTCCTGCTAGTAACCCTAGCGACAATGTCTTTCAAGCTACTTCTGCTAGTAACCCTAGTGGTAGTTCCTTAGCGAGATCAATATCCTAGTGGCTGTGTTTCCTTCCAGTGTTTAGACTGAATAAAGGAGTTGTGGGCCCATAACCTATTAGATTATAGAAGATGGTGTGCTTGTTATACCATTAACGATACCCTCATCACCCAACCATAGGCTGAAGCCACCCTCCGAGCACCTTAACCTTGACTCAGAATTACTCTGGAAGCAAACCCTAGGCTAGATAACCAAACAAGGTGTAATGAATCTTCCTCCAAGGATAGCGCACCAACAATAGCTGATCAGATAGTCCAAAACCTAGACAAGAGATAGTCCAAGCCAACAACCAAACTCCTAGCTACAGCAGCTACTCCTGCAACTCTCCTCCACACATGCGGACCAAACTGGGAACTGCAATGTGCACCAAACTGGGAACTGCAGTGTGCACCAAACTAGGAACTGCACTACACACAAAATTGGGAACTGCAGTTGTGAGATGCTTTCAAATGAGAACTAGTGCCCTGTATTTATACTGCTTCTACCAGATTTGCTGGGGCTGACTTCTCCTTCTAGATATGTGTCTGTTCAGTATATTATTATTATTTCTGGCCAACTTCTTCTCTTGGAGGCTAATAACCTAATATAAATTATCTTCTTGAGATGACAAGACTTCTAGGGTTATTATCCAATCCATTAGGGTTTTCTATTGCTTTCCAGAGTCTTCTATTCTCGTCAGGTTCACACATGGGGGTAAATACCTCTTGCAAATACCATAATATTAACAAGGATATGGAAAGAGAGAGATTGGGGTGTGAGATAGCAGTAGAGAGATATAGGGAGAGAGAGAGAGTGGGGAGGGAGGAGAGGTGTAGAGTAATTGAGGGGGGAGTGGTAGAGAGAGAGAGGTGTGTGTGATAGAGAGAAACGGGGGGAGACTAAATAAGGTATAGAGGGAGGAAGTGTGATATGGGATCATATAGAGATATAGGGAGGGAGGGAGAGAGGGGAAGAGAGAGAGAGGGGGAAATGGGGCAAAAATAGAGAGAGAGAGAGAGAGAGAGAGATAATTGGTGAGAGACTGGTGTTGAGACCTAAGTTTTCACCTCTGCCTATCCTCTCTCATTTCCTTATACCATCATTAAAAATAATTCATTTTATGTTGGTTAATGTTGGTCCCTCATTACTAAAAAATTCATTTTTGTCATTTCCTCTCTTAATTGATCTATTTTTTGCACCATCTTTTAGTCTTATTGAGGGAAAATTGCATGTCATTAATTTGGTTTGAAATACTTGTCATAAAATTGGTCATAGGTTGAGATCATGGTAGGAATAATAGAGTTTCATTTGCAGAACATAGTTGAATGCAAGAATGAGTCTATTCTTGCAAATAAGGATTCACAAACTAACTTTTGAAATCAGTTTATTATTTAATGTGTTATTTTAAATATTTCAACCATTTAGATGTCACCTTCATATGTCTTCAATCATAGACCAACACCTTCACACCAAATTACACTAACTTCCATCATTACACAGTATCAGTTATGAGTGTGAGAATTGTACCAATTCATCATGGCCATTATAGCTCGAACAAAGAGTTAACAACACACGTGAATTAGTTTTGATATGAAGGAATATGCATTCATTGAATTATCTCCATCAAAGATACTTTTCCCAACATGGCTCCTCCTCGATAACGATGGAAAATGAACAGAACCGAGCCATGAGGCCTATAATTGTTCGAATCCAAACTAGAAATCAAAGACATTTTCGTAAAGGATGAGTGGTATGATTTCTTTTGTGCATTTCAAGGACACTACACAGGATTGGCTATGTTTTTTGTTAATACATTTCATGTATTCCAAACCATTCTTGAGGATACCTGGTGTAACATCCCGCTTTTGCTTTCACATGCTATTGACTTATTATTTGAGGACACTTGGGAGCAAGTGATCTAGTTTGAGTATATGGTTGTTTGTTTTTCTTATGGGTTCTTATGATGATGTTGATGGATTATTATTTATGTCTATTTGATATCTATATATAGTATTGGAACACTTGTATTTTTCCGAATAATTTGGTCCTCAAGGGTCGGAGCCGCCATTTTTCTAAGTATTGAGATGATACACCTAAGCCTAAAAAGTCATATTTCGTGATTTCGTATAAATCATGGGCATACATATATGAAACCTCGATATCCCGACATGCGAAGTGGTGAAGTTAGCTTAAGTTTAATCATGGTTTTTTAATCTTTAAAAACAGATTATCACCTTTGATACATCGTGTTCTCGCATTTCAAGAGTCACACCTCGAACGCCCTTCGAATGTCTGACACGCAATGTTGCGAGATTAGTTTAAGTTAAAATAGGTTAATAGTAAACAACACATTTGTATCTCCGATCCCCGAAGTCTTGATTTTTCATTAATTAGTCAAGTTTAATTAAAATATTAAGTCAAATCACAGTTAATCAACCAAACCGCAATATCACGAATTTAGGGTTCGTGTATTCAACGACTAGGAGTAAAACCATCCTATACTACGAACTCTTAAAAAGGGATTAAGGAATAAACACACTTAATAAAGGTTGAAATGAATTAATTAATGCCTTAAACTACCTTCAACCCATACAACCTACAGACTGAGAATTAAACGTTGTCGTGATCCTCCCGAATCGCGAATTATCAAACATTTATGGCATTTATTAAAAAATTTAGTGAGGTGACTGTTAGTAAGATCCCATTTTATTTCTAAATATTTCTATTAAATGATTTAAACATTCTTTTAGCAAGGACTCACACGGACTTAAGTGCTCAAAGCGAAAAAAAATTAGTCATTATCTTAGATTTTTTTCTAATTTGCACAGAGCCAAGTTCACCAAGATAACCTTTGTCTGCGTTTTCATTTTTTGTGACAGGGGATCTAATTGCAAGTTTCTATATCATGGCTCCATGAAAATCATCCAAGGAAGCTGTCGAGAGTCTAGGCCAAGGTTCAGATATTATTTTTGATACCTCACCTAGAAGTATCAATGTTGTTAAAACATTGACGTATGTCTCTGACATTCTGCAATCTGAGCTGATAAATTGTCCAGATGATTCCAGTGATAATGAGAAATACGACTTGTCCACCAAATAAAAAATCATCACTCAGTAATAGATGTAGAAGATAGCAGCAAGTCAAGATATTTTTCCCTATTATAATATGATCAGATGGGCGCTTGACCATGTAGACATCCCGACCAGGACAATTTTCAATGAGCAGAAGGTGGCAATTGGGACATTTAGACCAGAGCATTTATAGAAAATGTATAAATTGTCTCCCACACCAAACCTTAATCACAATGTCGAATTATTGGAGGGTTTCAAAAATAAGGAATGCGAGCAGTTTGGGAAAATATTATCCTATATTATCAAAGACTGGATTTCGCATCCCGTGAAATTCAGGGCTGATACGAATGAAATTTATTCAATCTCATCGTTGGTACCACAATTCATGTATATAAAAATGATGGTTTACAGACTGTATGGGAAGGAGGACACCTCTCACTTCTTTCTCCCATGGGTACCACTTATTCACACAGTAGTAGAGGGATTCTCTTTCGACTGGGCCAAACTGTTGTTAGACAATCTGGCCAGTCGAATTACAGAATATCGAGCACAAAAGGCGAGCGAGAAAGCGTCCTCATTCTTCATGTCTTCTTACATAATGGACACTATTTTCTTCATGAATCCTTTCCCATTAATGAACTGGAGCTGGACTCCAACCAATGCAGAGCCTATTCATGTCTACCACTCGAAACTCTGGGAATATAAAGCCAAAAAATTCATCTACGAGATTTTCAACTGGGTAATGGTACCAATGCATGTCTCTATCTTTGGCCATCTACCTCCCAGGATTTCAAATAACATGACGGCCATTCTAAGCAGTGTGGCAGATTGGTATATAGAAGCATAATTTTCATATATTAGGGTTTTTGGCACCTCTTTCTGCCCATATTCTCTGTCGCTATTCTTACCAGACAAGCTAGTATGTTGCGAGATCACCTGGCAAACTGTGCTTGGTGGGATAAGCAAGGATCTCAAAGGAGTATTGAAGAAGGTATGACCACCCTTCCCCATTCACATCGGTACATATTCTTTATTATATTTTGGCCATGCCAAAGTGGAGGCTACGACCTTGGAGGAAATGAAATTGGTGGACATTGAGTTTAAGAAACATGACCCTAATAAGGTTGTGAGTAATCACATGGTGAGTTGTGGGTTGAAGAGATACAAACATGGAGACTCACCTCATGAAGAAATCTTCTGAGGTGAGAGGTCCTAATCTGAAGTCTTAAGCCAGGTTCAAGCTCTGCTTCCCAGTGATACGATCGATTTTTATACATTCCAAGAGAACAAGAGAAGTTGCCTCCCTAAAGTTTTATAGGGAAGAAACTCACAACCTCTGAGTATAGAGAAAGCAGAAGATAAAATTTCAACGAGTGTGAACCCTAGAAAACAAGAGACTCGGGACAAGATAAAGGAAACTAAGATCTTGAATTCATAAGAGGAGATCCCCAACCAAGAAGAAGGAAACCCAGAGATATTTACCAAGGAAATCGGTAGCCCCATTGTATCCATCACTCCCTTACAATTCACAAAGGGGAACCCTAATACAGAGTGGATATTCAAGGAGGAACTAACACCTATCTCTATAGAAGAGTTGCCTTATAATGAATTCTTCTTCAGTAAGAAAAGGAAGGTCATTGTGAAGCAAGAAACATACCAAAGAGAGGGCGCATTAGCTAAAAAGTACAAAATCCTAGTAGATGGGGAATCCTTGGAAGAGGAATAATTTGCCGATGAGATAGAAGGAACATTATGGGCTTACACAATAGCCAACCAATATTCAGTCGGAACTTTGAGGGCATGATTGAAAGAAAATAACCTATTGATCAGCAAATTGGAGGCTCGGTTAGCAACGATAGAGACGAATTCCAAGGATGAAGCAAACAAAGGTTTCGAGCAAGCTAGAGGGACTGATCAATAGGAAATCGAGAGACTTAAATATGACCTTGAGAAGATGCATCATTCAACACAAATAAGCCAAACGCAGGTAAGTCAATAGGAGGAGAAATAAAATTGTTGTAGTCTAAATTAATTTATGTTGAAAACCAGGTCATAGACATAACAATATTCCAATACCAAGCCACAATAATATGAAATAAGGTAGAAGTAGCTCAATGGGATCTACTTTCCAAAGAAAAAATCATACAGAATCATTTTTATATGATAGAACAATCATTAAATGATATCTCCTCTAGAGAAAGAGAAGTTGCAATAGCTCGGATTTCTTTCTAAGAAGTTGTTATAGCAACAACAAAAGAAGAGGTGGCCATCAGTTGCAGGTTGTTTATCCCAGAGAAAACCAGAGGTAACATCTTATTGAAATCATGGGAACATAATATATCTGAGAGCAGAAAAAGAGCTAAAGAGATGAGAGATTCTTTTGAAGAGACATTCGGCTTGATAAATAAATAAAAAATAGATCTCGATAAAGAAAGTAGTGATGGAACACTGGGAAAAATTAACATAGCCAAACATCTGCTGGATATCAAGGAAAATAGGGAAAAAGGACAAATTGAATTATCCAAGGTAAGTCAGGTCAATATCGCCCAAGTGGATAAATGGTTGATAAGACTAAGCTTGCAATTGTGGTCTATCCTCACAGAAGACCGACAAGTAGGAAAAATATTTCCACAGTTGGCAAAGAATTGTTACACTTTTGAGGTGAACAGTCAAGACGAACCTTCCAAGCTAATAACCCAGTTGGTAGAAAAGTGTTTTAGTTGTATCGAGTAGGGGAAAGGGAATACTTCTTGAGGCAAGTAATGACAGATGCTAATCCCATCCTATTTTTGGAGCCAGATAACAAGAAAAGAAAACACCCTACACACATGGAGGAATACAAGAAACAAGGAAGTGAGCTGCTTCATTTTCCATTTGTAACCGAATTTTTTAGAACGATTAGAATTCAAAGCATTTTAAAATTTTGTATAAGTATAATTTTTAAAGAAGGATCAAAGGATTTTTCTCCTTTGGTCGATTGTACCAGAGAATATTTCTTTCACCAGAATTAATACAAGGTAGATCGAAGACTCTTTTTTCCATCAAGACTGGGTTATGTGTTTCTTCTATTATTTCGCATTTCGCATCATTTATCATATGTGTATTTAATGGATGCTTAGTTGAAATTTAGTTCAACCTCTACTATGGTGGTCATTTATTTCAGTTATCTAATCGTTTACAACTTTTCCTCTGTATCGGCTATCAGCAGGTACAAGACCTGTGAATTGTTTAGATTTCTATATCATATGCTTCATTAAAGTTTTTCTTTCTTATTTTCTTCTTCTGTCACAAGGTGAGATTATTCCCCAATTGATGCTTCACATTGTTCAATAGATCTATGTTTTCTTTCACTTCATGCATGGTTTTAAAATTTAACTCAGTTATAAAAAATGACCTATGATTTCGTTATACTATTAATTCGATTTTGGGATTCTTTCTTGTATGATCTAAAGGTGAAACAACAACCAACACCTTATAAAAACTCTGTTCCTTTATGACTATCCCTGTGGAATGACAACCCAACACAGAACCCGGTCTCTTAGATCAAACCATCCTTGATTTAAACCTTTTCGATACCATTCTTAAAATGGCCACTACCCGGGCCGAACTCGAACGTTCATGGACAACCATTGAACATGATATAAACATTCAGGAACAGTTAGAAGCTAGACCCAGACAACTCAGAAACCAGCCTTAGCTTCTTTTCCAAGTTGTTTTCTCCAGTTACATCTTTCACATTTGTTTGGATGCCTAGACTCAGTACTTTATAGCCTTAAGTACAGAATTTGGAACAACATATTTTTGGCGTCGTTGTCGTTGATGGAGATATGAAATAATTTTCCCTAGGAGAACAACATTTGCAAGTTTCTACTTTTTGATAGTGAACAAAGAGTGAACACCTTCTAAAGGATATTTTTTTGTTATTCACTTGGTGACTCCATGTTAAGTAAGATGGCATCTGGTCGAAGGAACACCAGACAAAATCCAGATGGTAAACAGACCATGCCTATTCCTGATCCCGAAAAAATTACTAAAATCAAGAGGTTCCCTTAAGCCAACTACTGCGGTCTAGCAACTTAGACACACATAACCTAAGGCAAAGATCCCACTCGAAGAAGTGGCTTCACAAGGAGCTCTCATCAAAACCCTCTATGATGAAACAAAGATAGTTGAGGCTAAAACCCTAAACCCAAGTTTATCTTTCCCGTAAATTAAATCTGAAACTCATATGACTACCCCCTGGGTAAATGAAGGTGAAAATCCCTCGGTAAAGTTCACATCGATTGACACCCCCATAACTCTTCAGTTAGATTTCCCAACCCCACTAAGTCTTGAAGAGTATACCATATACTCAGATTCCACACTTGCAGGTTCCCCAATTTACAGCTCTTGCAAGTCAGAGGAACCAAGCCCCCGTATCTTGTTTCTACCTTTTTCAGTCTTCCTGTCTCCCGAAGAAGCTAAAGATTCACTATACATCTTCCAAAATCCTTTATACAACATACTGGTTTCCTCTCCTAGAGTATCTATGGTTACGGAAGGAGGAGGAGTGGGAAGCCAAGGGCCGCCCCTACCACCTAGTATTTTCACTAAAGTAGCTGCCAAATATGATCCTCTGGTCCTCCCAGTACCCCTACATGACCTTTCTGAAAACTATGTGAAAAACCTGCCTAATTTTACAGGGGAAGGAGACTTAACCGCGGTCGAACATATAAATTTCTTTGGCCCATTCATGGAAATCCTAGGTCTCAAACATGAAGATGTGTATTCATGGTTGTTTGTCCAAACTTTCGAAGGATAGGTGAGAACCTGTTTCTGAAGTCTGCCTGCAGGTTCGATATTATCCTATGATGCTCTAGAAGATTCTTTTCTTAAGAAATGGGGCGAAAGGAAGGACCATTTATACTATATGACTGAGTTTGTATCTTTGAAGAAAATAAGTTCATAAACCGTTATGGAATTCATTCAAAGATTTAACAAATTATATAATAAAATGTTAAACCGTCCCAACCTACAGCCAAGGTAACCTTTGCGGGAGTCTTCGAACCTGATTTCGCACTTTTACTAAGAGAAATGAGAGGGGCCGACCTAACTCGAATGGAAGATGACATTGTGGATATTGATTCAAATATGATGTCTTCTGGTAAACTAAAAACAAAAATAGAAACGGGAAAGAGAGAGCCCAAATGTTTTAAAGAACAAGCGAGACCTTTAGGATCAGGGAGGTCCTCAGATGATAAAATAGATGATATGGCTAGGATAATAAAGGATCTATAAAATAAAATTTCCAGGATGGGTCTAGATCAATCCAAAGAAAATCAATTCGTTAAGATGGATTTCAGAAGAAACCCCAATCCTCAAATTCAACAAAGATAGATTAAAAATGAAGACCAAAAAATTCAAATTTATTTAAAAAACAAAAAAATTATAGGAGGAAATGACTTGCAAGAGTTTGAGGATCTAGGAGAAGACGTCAACAATTTGGGTGACAATTGTGTACAACCTCATCTAACCAAGGAAGATTATGATATGTCTTTGAACACCGAAAACCCATCAAATAAAGATAACAACAAAAATAATGCAGGTGATTCTGCCTATCAAGGGATGGATGATACTATAATGGTCGAACTCCAACAAAAGTACAATCTGAGGCCTAAAAATAAATCTGTGTCAACTAATCAACCAAAGAAAATCATTCCAAGAGGAAAAACATATGGGACCTCTATGAAAGACACCGAGATACAAAATACCAAAATAAAGGAGGTTGAGGCCCACGCTGGGAAAATTAAGGTAGCCGGAACGCAGACATGGGAAACAAAACTAGCTGAAAATAAGGCAATGCAAACAAATAAGTTAGAAATGAAGGAAACCGAAGCTTCAACTAAAGAAACAGATCAACTAATGGGGCGTTTCAGCCTGGAAAATCAGATAAACAAAATAAAGATACCAATACCCTTGGTCGAATTGGCAAAAAATCCTGTGTATTGAAGGCAAATAACCAAAATGATAAATTTTTCAGATTTAGAAATTCAGTCTGACGTGATAAATTTGGAAGATGATAAGCCTAATATAAATTTTGGCCTGCATTTCGAAGGCGCCAAGGATACCATCGCCCCTTTCTATATCACACTGAATGTGAAATATTTTCTTCTGCATAATTGCATGCTAGACTCTGGAGCCTCACATAACGTGATGGCCAAGTCTATCATTGACAGACTAGGCCTTGAAATAACCAGGCCATACAGAGACCTATATTCTTTCGATTCAAGGAGAGTTAAGTGTATTGGCATGATCAAATATCTTTGGTAACTCTTACACATGTTCTGGTAAAAAACATTCTAATGGATGTAGTTATCGATGATATACCTCTAAAGTATGGTTTTCTCTTATCTAGGTCTTGGGGAGCCAAGCTTGGGGGATCTCTTCAATTAGACATGACCTATGCCACGATTCCTATTTTTGGCGGACAGTTCACTCAACTATATAGAGAAAAACGGTTAGCATATATAGTCAGTGATCCAAAAAATCCTAATAATTATTCTATTTATGTCGGCGATCAAGACCTGGGTAATTGTATTTTATCTTTTGATGATGGTGCAAATAATTGTATAGAAGAAAATTTTATAGAGGAAAATAAAGAAAAAAGGATAGATGAAAATGTGTATAACTCTGGGATTTGGAAAATGTTCTTTGATGGCGCTTCGTCATGTGAAGGAGCAGGTGCAGGGGTACTTTTTGTACCACTTGAAAATGAATTTGTTATCCCTTTTTCTTACAGATTGTAGTGGTACATAGACTACATTTGAGTACGAAGCCCTAATCTTCGGACTAGAAGCTTCCAAGAAGATGAACATAAAGAACTTGGAAGTCTGTGGAGATGCGGAGTTGATTGTGAAGCAGATAAATTGGCAGTACCAGGCCAAACAACCACGATTAATATCTTATATAAATTGCGCCTGGGATCTAATCGAAACTTTTTTCTCATCGATAAATGTTCATTACATTCCATGTACAGAAAACCTAAAATCCGATTCATTAGCCAAAGAATCCTCAACTTTCGCACCTCCTACAGCTTTCAAATTGAAGTATCATATAGAAGTGAGCCATAGACCCTCCATACCGAATAATATACAACATTAGAAGGTATTCGAAGATGACGAACAGATCAGAAAATTCCTTGAGATGGTGGACATTTTCCCTGAAACTCACATTGACCAAGAAAACCAAAACGACCATACTTGGATTATGCAATAAGGGGAGGGTCCTCAAGAGTTCCAAGAAAATATTGTGAATCATTGCATGTTAGTTTTAAAAAAAAATAAGATTCTGAAAGGACTAATCCCACTAGAAAGATTGTTTGACCAAAATGACATGCCCCTAAAATCTACTTCACAACTTCAACCAGAAGAAGTTGAAGATTGCGACATAGGGACCAAAGAGGAGCCTAGAATAGTAAAGATATCAAAATATTTTCCCCTTGAGATGAAAGGTAAGTATGTAGATTTACTCCAGCAATATAAATATGTGTTCACTTGGTCTTATGATGAGCTGAGGACTTATGACACCATGGTGATCGAACACAAAATACCTTTGAAGCTCGGTGTTAAACATTTCAGATGGAAACTCAGGAAAATCAATCCCATTTTATTACCCGTGGTCGAAAAGGAAGTTAAAAATCTTTTGGATGCAAAAATAATTGTGCCACTGAGATACTCTAACTGGGTAGCTAACCTGGTCCCAGTTAGGAAGAAGAGTGGACAGATCAAGTTGTGTGTGGATTTTAGAAATCTAAATAAATCCTCCCTCAAAGACAATTATCCGCTTCCCAAAATGGATCAAGTTTTGGAGAAGGTGGTTGGGGAAAAGATAATGTCAATGATCGACGAGTTTTCGAGTTATAATCAGATCGCTATCAATGAGCATGATAAAGAGAAAACAACCTTCACCACCCCTTGGGGCACATTTATGTATGACAAAATGCCTTTTGGTTTAATGAATGCAGGTGCTACCTTCCAGTGTGTTATGGATATCGCTTTAGTTGGTGAGAGAGATAAATTTGTGGTCATTTACCTTGATGATCTGACTGTTTTTTCTAAATCTGATGAAGATCATTTGATACACCTCAAGTAAACGTTCGAGAAATGCCAAAAATTTGGTTTGTCCTTAAACCCTAAGAAGTCTCACTTTGTGATGCAAGAAGGTAAACTCAAGGGCCATATTGTGTCTTGATATGGAATTGAAATCAATCCTAAAAGGGTCAAAGCTATAGACACTATAAATATCCATAGAAATGTAAAAGAAATTCAATCATTTTTAGGAAAAATATTTTTTTTGAGGAGATTTATCCCGAATTTTGCTGAAATCGTAAAATTGATCATAGGTATGCTGAAGAAGAACAATGAAGTCAAATGGTCAGAAGAAGCCAAAGCGTCATTTTCATGTATCAATAAATTTATAAGTGAAGCACTCGTGCTAACCAAACCTGATTATCTCAAAGAATTTTTGATTTTCTCATTCGTCTTCGAGCACACGATCACGGCAGTACTCCTCTAGAAGAACGAAGAGGGATTTGAGCAACCAATAGCATTCTTTAGTAAGAGCCTTAGATATGCATAATTGAGATATGATATAATGGAAAAGCAAGCATACACAATGGTAAAGGCATTGAAGGATTTCAGAACCTACATTTTACACTCCAAGGTAATTGCAAATGTGCCCACCAGTTCTGTAAAAGATATATTGGTGCAGCCCGATAGTGACAGAAAGAGGGGTCAGTAGCTTGCTAAAATTCAAGAATTTGATCTAGAGGTCAAACCAACAAAGCTTGTAAAAGGATAGGGCTTGGCTAAGCTCTTATCCGAATCAAGTTTCAGAGCACTCAAAATAAATAACCCACAAGAATACGAAGGATGTGTGGACATAGATGAATTCAATGACCAAATATCTCCAACCATAATCGAAGAGAAGTTTGCCTTATCAGGTTGGTATAAAGACATAGTATCGTACCTTCTGACCCTGAACTACCCAAGTTATTTATCTCCATCTAAAGCCAGGACACTGAAATTACATGTGGTAAAGTATTGTATATCTGAAAGCCAATTGTTTTGGAAAGACCCTCTAGGATTCCTATTGGTTTGTTTGGTAGAATCAGAAGCATAAAAGGTCATAAATGAATTTAATGAAGGAGTATGCAGAGGACATCACGTATGGAGATAAATGGCTTATAAAATCCTGAGGGCGGGATATTACTAGCCTAAAAAAATTTCAGATGTCAATACCAAAGTCAGAGGCTGTAAATCTTGCCAATTGTTCACAGGCAAGCAGAAACTATTGAGATTTGGATACCTTGGAAAGTGGTCTCCATGTGCTTATGAGTCTCTAAGCACAAAGGGGGAAGACTATTACCCTTGTACTTTACTTTATGATTCTAATTTCAATTTGACTTAGGAGTTTTAAGTCAAAACTGAAATATGTCACTCAAGTCATAAAGTGACAATTAATTCACAATGTGGGTGAATTACTAGACATAAAGAAACTAAGGAAAGTGGGTTTCCTTACGGAGATTTTTGGAGTTGATCTCACCCATTAATTAGACTTGCCTAGATCTAATCTAGGCCATTGATCTTTTAGGGTTGGCATGAGGAGGCTAAAAGGAGGGTAAAGGCATTTTTGAGGGTCATTCTTCACTTGAGACTTGTGGAGAAGAGAAGAAGGGCACATATCTTGAGGAGGAGAGGGGCGCACTTCATGAGGTTTTGAGTAAAACCCTTGAGATCTTGAGGAGAGGCTCTTGTTAGCTTGGAGCTTGCATGGAGAGGTTATCCATGGAGGTTTAGCCTTCATTCTTCAGAGGGAGCACTTTTCTTGGAGGAGGGGTGCATCTTGAGGAGGAGGGGCGCATTTATTATCCTTCAGTTGCTCACTGGGAGAGCAGGACTTGTCAGATCAGATTGAGGTGTAAAGCATTGGGAGAGGAGAGCTTGAGCGCTAGTTTCTGTGGAGAGAGACTTTTAGTTTCAGGTTCAGTTTATTTATTGTGATCATTTCTGCCTGGAGGAGGGCGCATGAGTTGAAAGGACTGGCAACTACCTGGTAGCAGATCTTCTTGGAGGATTCAAGCACTGATAGTTTCTATGGAGAGGCAGCACAGGAGAGGACATTACTGTGGAAGTATTTCTTCATTGGGAAACAGATGAGCTTGGGTGCCTTAGTTCAATACAGAGGGCAACAAAGGGAGAAGGCGCACCACAGTTTGGGCACTTCTTTCTTTGGATATTGTGGAAAGGCTTGTGAGGAGATTGCTATGTATATAGGTTCCATTGTATTTCATTACTTGTTGTATATCTTTCTTTAATCACAATTATATAGACATATATCCCAAACTGGTTTTCCCCGGGGGGGTTTTATCTAGGGTCATATTGACCAAAAATACCTGTGTCAAATTTATGCATGTTTAGAAGTGTAGATCAGCATTTTAAAGTTCAAGATATAGAGGTAGTGTTATGTGGTTTAAGTTATATTGGATGTGCTAACATTGAGATAAGAAAACACTTGCAAGGGCACTTTAAAAGAGCACTTAACCTATAAAACATTGAACAGAAAGTGGGATGACTGTTTTCTGTCCTAAAACAGCAAAAGAAGACAGCCATACAGTTGAAACTTAGAGCCATACTAAGGTCAAGGACAGACTTTATATGGTAGCCTCATAGGACCTCAGAATTTCAACATGGTATCAGAGCCAAAGGTGGCTTAGACTTGCTGATTTTGGAGAACTTTTTGGGCAGTTTGGAGAAGTTTTTATATCAGATTTGTTGGTTGTTTTGGAAAGCAAGTTTATAGTCCAAAACAGTGGGTAAACTTCAGATCTGAAGGTACCTCTCTTTCATTTCCAGTTGCACAACTCAGGGAAGATTTCGGACAGCTAGTTTACAGTGTTGGTGGACAGTTGTGGGCAGATTTGTTGGTATGATTTTTGACACTTGTGGACAACTTCTTTTCACACCTGCATGGTCACGAGTGAGGCTGTAGAGATGACCTCTCTTCACACCTATATATTAGGAGTGAGGTCGTGGATTCGCTTGCCTCTTTTCACACTTGTGTTGACATGAGTGAGGCAGCGTTCCTTTGCATTGGGAGCATCAGAGTGACCACAGTTGGAAGACATGTCAGTATCTCAGATGAGTGTGGAGGATAGGCTAGCTGGGCTAGCAATTGGTCACCTTGGAAGGTGACGATGGTCTTTGTCTTAGAGGATCTCGAGCTATGGGACATAGTCAAGGCAGTTGTTCCTCCCATTCCTGTCACTGCTCCCGTCTTGGTAGCAGAATTCAGGAGGAGGAACAACAAGTCAAAGAGGATCATATGTGATGCTGTGAGAGATCACATTATTCCCCACTTGACTTGGAAGACTTGTGCATTTGATATGTGGGCATCATTTTTCAATTTGTACGATAGCTCTAAAGAGAACCGGATTATGGTTCTTCATGATCGACTGAGGGGCATTCACATGCTCGAGGACGAGTTGGTTACTTCATTCCTTGGTATATACACACAGATCAGAGATGAGTTGGCAACTGTCGGAGAGGTTGTGAACCCTAACTCTTTGGTGAGGCAAGCTATGAATAACTTCACCAAATCGTGGGGTCCATTTGTACGGGGCATTGTTTCCAGGGAGGTTATGCCTACATGGGAGAGGATGTGGGATGACTTCATCCAGGAGGAGATTAGGCTTGCAGCCGAGTCTTATAGACAGCAACAGCAACAACAAACAGATTCTGGTGATGAGGAACTTGCTCTTTGGACAAAGGACAAGAAGAAGACCGGATGTGGAGGTCGGCAGGGTCCCAAGTTTGGGGCCCCACCACAGGGAGGAGAGAGCAGCAGCAGTAGTGGGTAGAGGAGAGACATGAGCATAGTGAGATGCTTTGCTTGTGGAGAGATGGATCACTATCTAGGACAGTGTCCCAACAAGAAAAAGAAGAAACAACAGGATGGGTCAGCAGCGACAGGAGAGGAGATGGAGTTCAGTGATCGGTTTGCCAAAGAGTGTACATTCATTGCTACTTTATCTACCATTACATCATCTAGCATTAGTTGGGGAGACCGAGTTGATGAGGACCGATTGACTCACAACAATGATTCAGAGGGAGATCAGACTCAGTGTCCATGGATAGATTCAGAGTGGGTGACTGGTGCACCCAGTATAACTACAGTTTCAGAACAGCCGAGTAGACAGAGAGTTGGTGCTATAGATTTAGTGCATCAAAGGATGATGAGGAGGAGCATCAGGGCACCACAGAGTCTTGAGCCTCACATGGCTTATGAGACGGGAAGATCAGGTTCTAGATCCACTTCAGGTGGAGGTGACTTGGCGAGAGGCCAAGTTCATGACTCTTGGTGAGAGACCAAGAGAGGGAGACTCTTGGTGAGATACCAAGAGAGAGAATCTTGGTGAGAGGCCAGGAGTAGGAGGAAATCCTTGGTGGGAGACCAAGGTGGATATCTTTGGTGTGATGCCGAGATCTAGGTGATCTTGGATAGATGGAGAGTCAGTGCCATTTATAGATCATACAGATTGAGTAGATCTGTGATAGAGTCGACTTTCAGCGATCAGGGTACAACCATACTCCCCGAGCATATGCCAGGAGGCAACCATGTCCACTACAGGGACGGATTGGTGGTGACGAGCACTTTCCTCGATAAGAGGGAGTGTTGAGATTTGGATACCTTGGAAAGTGGTCCCCATGTGCTTATGAGTCTCTAAGCACAAAGGGGGAAGACTATTACCCTTGTACTTTACTTTACGATTCTAATTTCACTTTGACTTAGGAGTTTTAAGTCAAAAGTGAAATATGTCACTTAAGTCATAAAGTGACAATTAATTCACAATGTGGGTGAATTAATAGACATAAAGCAACTAAGGAAAGTGGGTTTCCTTAGTGAGATTTTTGGAGTTGATCTCACCCATTGATTAGACTTGGCTAGATCTAATCTAGGCCATTGATCTTTTAGGGTTGGCATGAGGAGGATAAAGAGAGGGTAAAGGCATTTTGGAGACTCATTCTTCACTTGAGACTTGTGGAGAAGAGAAGAAGGGGGAATATCATGAGGAGGAGAGGGGTGCACTTCATGAGGGTTTGAGTAAAACCCTTGAGAGCTTGAGGAGAGGCTCTTGTTAGCTTGGAGCTTGCATGGAGAGGTTATCCATGGAGGTTTAGCCTTCATTCTTCAGAGGGAGCACATTTCTTGGAGGAGGGGCGCATGTTGAGGAGGAGGGGCGCATTTATTATCCTTTAGTTGCTCACTGGGAGAGGAGGACTTGTCAGATCAGGTTGAGGTCTGATGCATTGGGAGAGGAGAGCTTGAGCGCTAGTTTCTGTGGAGAGAGACTTTCAGTTTCAGGTTCAGTTTATTTATTGTGATCATTTCTACTTGGAGGAGGGTGCATGAGTTGAAAGGACTGACAGCTACCTGGTAGTATATCTTCTTGGAGGATTTGATCTCTAACAGTTTCTATGGAGAGGCATCACAGGAGAGGACATTCCTGTGTAGGGATTTCTTCATTGGGCAACAGATGAGCTTGGGTACCTAAGTTTAGTACAGAGGGCAACAAAGGGAGAGGGTGCACCACAGTTTGTGCACTTTTTTCTCTGGATCTTGTGGTAAGGGTTGTGAGGAGCTCGCTATGTATATAGGTTCCATTGTATTTCATTACTTGTTGTATCTCTTGCTTTAATCACAATTATATAGACATATATCCCAAACTGGTTTTCCTCGGGGGGGTTTTATCCAAGGTCATGTTGACCAAAAATACCTGTGTCAAATTTATGCATGTTTAGAAGTGTAGATCAGCATTTTAAAGTTCAATATCTAGAGGTAGTGTTATTTGTTTTAAGTTATATTGCATGTGCTAACATTGAGATAAGAAAACACTTGCAAGGGCACCTTAAAAGAGCACTTAACCTATAAAACATTGAGCAGAAAGTGGGATGACTGTTTTCTGTCCTAAAACAGAAAAAGAAGGCAGACATATAGTTGAAACTTAGAGCCATACTAAGCTCAAGGACAGAATTTAGATGGCAGCCTCATAGGACCTCAGAATTTCAACATGGTATCAGAGCCAAAGGTGGCTTAGACTTGCTGATTTTGGAGCACTTTTTGGGCAGTTTGGAGAAGTTTTTATATCAGATTTGTTGGTTGTTTTGGACAGAAAGTTTACAGTCCAAAACAATGGGTAAACTTCATATCTGAAGGTACCTCTCTTTCATTGCCAGTTGCACAGCTCAGGGCAGATTTTGGACAACTAGTTTACAGTGTTGGTGGACAATTGTGGGCAGATTTGTTGGGCTGATTTTTGACACTTGTGGATAGCCTCTTTTCACACCTGCGTGGTCAGAAGTGAGGTTGTAGAGACGACCTCTCTTCACACCTAGATATTAGGAGTGAGGTCGTGGATTCTCTTGCCTCTTTTCACACCTGTGTTGACAGGAGTGAGGCAACGTTCCTTTGCATTGGGAGCATCAGAGTGAGCACAATTGGCAGACATGTCAGTATCTCAGATGCGTGTGGAGGACAGGCTAGCTGGGGCTAGCAATTGGTCACCTTGGAAGGTGAGGATGGTCTTTGTCTTAGAGGATCTCGAGCTATGGGACATAGTCGAGGCAGTTGTTCCTCCCATTCCTTTCACTGCTCCCGTTTTGGTAGCAGAATTCAGGAGGAGGAACAACAAGGCAAAGAGGATCATATGTGATGTTGTGAGAGATCACATTATTCCCCACTTGACTGGGAAGACTTGTGCATTTGATATGTGGGCATCTTTGTGCAAGTTGTACGAGATCTCTAATGAGAACCGGATTATGGTTCTTCATGACCGACCGAGGGGCAATCACATGCCCGAGGACGATTCATTTACTTCATTCCTTGGGAGATACACACAGATCAGAGATGAGTTGGTAGCGGTCGGAGAGGTTGTGAACCCTAACTCTTTGGTGAATCAAGCTATGAATAGCTTCACCAAATCGTGGGGTCCATTTGTACGGGGCATTGTTGCTAGGGAGGTTATGCCTACATGGGAGAGGATGTGGGATGACTTCGTCCAAGAGGATATTAGTCTTGTAGCCGAGGCTTCTGGATAGCAGCAACAGCAGCAAACAGTTTTTGGTGATGAGGAACGTGCTCTTTGGACAAAGGGCAAGAAGAAAACTGGTCGTGGAGGTCGGCAGGGTCCCAAGTTTGGGGCCCCACCACAAGGAGGAGAGAGTAGCAGTAGCAGTGGGAAGAGGAGATACATGAGCACAGTGAGATGCTTTGCTTTTGGAGATATGGGTCACTATGCAGGACAATGTCCCAAGAAGAAGAAGAAGCAGAAGGATGGGTCAGCAGCGACAGGAGAGGAGATGGAGTTCAGTGATCAGTTTGCCAGAGAGTGTGCATTCATTGCAACTTTATCTACCATTACACCATCCAACATTAGTTGGGGAGATCGAGTTGATGAGGACCGACTGACTCACAATAGTGATTTAGAGGGAGATCAGACTCAGCGTCCCTGGACAGATTTAGAGTGGGTGACTAGTCCACCCAGTATAGCTACAGTTTCAGAGTAGCTGAGTAGACAGAGAGTTGGTGCTACAGCTTCAGTGCATCAGAGGATGAGGAGGAGGAGAGAGGCTTGAGCCTCACATGGCTTATGAGACGGGAAGATCAGGTTCTCGATCCACTTCAGGTGGAGGTGACTTGGCGAGAGGCCAAGTTCATGACTCTTGGTGAGAGACCAAGAGAGGGAGACTCTTGGTGAGATACCAAGAGAGAGACTCTTGGTGAGAGGCCAGGTGTAGGAGGAAATCCTTGGTGGGAGACCAATGTGGAGATATTTATTTTGATGCCGAGATCTAGGTGATTTGGGATAGATGGAGAGTCAGTGCCATTTATAGATCATACAGATTGAGTAGATCTGTGACAGAGTCCACTTTCAGCGATCAGGGTACAACCATACTCACCGAGAATATGCTAGGAGGCAACCATGTCCACTGCAGGGATGGATTGGTGGTGACGAGCACTTTCCTCGGTAAGAGGGAGTGTTGAGATTTGGATACCTTGGAAAGTGGTCTCCATGTGCTTATGAGTCTCTAAGCACAAAGGGGGAAGACTATTACCCTTGTACTTTACTTTATGATTATAATTTCACTTTGACTTAGGAGTTTTATGTCAAAAGTGAAATATGTCACTTAAGTCATAAAGTGACAATTAATTCACAATGTGGGTGAATTAATAGACATAAAGAAACTAAGGAAAGTGGGTTTCCTTAGTGAGATTTTTGGAGTTGATCTCACCCATTGATTAGACTTGTCTAGATCTAATCTAGGCCATTGATCTTTTAGGGTTGGCATGAGGAGGCTAAAGAGAGGGTAAAGGCATTTTGGAAACTCATTCTTCAGTTGAGACTTGTGGAGAAGAGAAGAAGGGCATATATATTGAGGAGGAGAGGGGCGCACTTCATGTGGGTTTGAGTAAAACCCTTGAGAGCTTGAGGAGAGGCTCTTGTTAGCTTGGAGCTTGCATGGACAGGTTATCCATGGAGGTTTATCCTTCATTCTTCAAAGGGAGCACTTTGCTTGGAGGAGGGGTGCATATTGAGGAGGAGGGGCGCATTTATTATCCTTCAGTTGCTCACTTTGAGAGGACTTGTCAGATCAGGTTGAGGTCTAATGGATTGGGAGAGGAGAGCTTGAGCGCTAGTTTCTGTGGACAGAGAATTTCAGTTTCAGGTTCAGTTTATTTATTGTGATCATTTCTGCCTGGAGGAGGGCACATGAGTTGAGAGGACTGGCAGCTACCTGGTAGCAGATTTGCTAGGAGGATTCGAGCTCTGACAGTTTCTATGGAGAGGCAGCACAGGAGAGGACATTCCTGTGGAGGGATTTCTTCATTGGGCAACAGATGAGCTTGGGCGCCTCAGTTCAGTACAGAGGGCAACAAATGGATAGGGTGCACCAGAGTCTGGGCACTTCTTTCTCTGGATCTCGTGGAAAGGCTTGTGAGGAGCTTGCTATGTATACAGGTTCCATTGTATTTCATTACTTGTTGTATCTCTTTCTTTAATCACAATTATATAGACATATATCCCAAACTGGTTTTCCCCGGGGGGATTTTATCCAGGGTCATGTTGACCAAAAATACCTGTGTCAAATTT